>PVLD010001966.1:0-181079 GCA_004027595.1 Dinomys branickii
AACACAAGAACCAAAAATCCAAAGACAAGAAAGAAAACAGGCATACATCAACAACAGCAACAACATCAACAACAACAACAACAGAAAAAAAAACACCGCTTGTTGCTGCTTTACATATTGATATCTTCGAAGTGTGTGTTCAGGCTAACACATACAGATATACACTATTAATCTAATATCCTGTCATCGATTATTGCTTTGTTTCTAAGCATTTATGCACTTAAGTGTATCACTTAAGCCTGGGCTCAGAGTACAAAAGACTTAGGTGGCACGTGAACATCTTGAGATTCCATTTCTCTTTCTAAAAATAAAAGACAGCTCTTGAAGGATCTTACACAGAGGAGCAAGTTGGTCACGTCTGCTTTATAGAGATGCCTCAGGCAAGGAAGTACAGGAAGACACAGAAAATAAAACCTGAAGGGCGGACACCTTGGCAGGTTGTTACAATGCTTGTCATCACCCATCCACTCCCTACTGTAGAAAACAGAAGTCCCTACAGCGAAGCTGGGCCTGGTGGTGCTTGCCTGCAATTTCGGCACTCAGGGAGGCTGAGGCAAGAGAAGTACAAGTCTGAACCCAGCCTGGGCAATTTAGCAACCAAAGATGGGCTGAAGACGTAGCTCAGTGTGACGGGTTCCATCCTCCGTACCACAGAACGAAAGGAAACAGGATGGAACCTAACCAAAGCAAACCAAACCAAGAAGCAAACAAGCAAAAACCCTAAAGTGAAAACTACGGCCACAGAATGAGCAGTCTGAGGAAGAAAAGAAGGGGATTTTCTGACACAATTTCCTTTTCACTTGATGCTGAGCAGGAGGAGGGAAGATTGAGAAGCCCCCAGGGGTGTGAGCTATATGCTATCTAATTTGATGGAAGGTTTGTCTTCTAGACTCTCTGATAGACTCACAGTCCCCAAGCAGTATTATTTTCCTTCCAATTAAAACTGATCCAGCCCCTTTCTGATGATGCCTGAAAGTCTTCCTTTCCTAGCACTTGTTCCCCCAGAAATTGAAAGCCGGATTTGGGACATCCAGTTCACGGTTATGTCACTTTTAGGATAAGAATATTGTGAGTGCAGTGGACATGCTGGTCCCCTCCTATCTGAAGGTCCAAGCAGAGCTAGTGGTTGGTGTAGACTGAGGGGTGATTGTCTGCATTCTTCTGTAACCTTGCTTTGCCATCCAAATGTCTCCCATTTACACATCTTTTATGAGATGGGCCTATGACCCAAGATCTCATCCTTGATGAGATATTTTGTCTGCTGCTTGTATATCTAAACTTAACTCTCCAAACTCAGAGATTAAATACCACAGTGTAGAAAGCTTCCATTAATCACTCCAGATACCATGTCACAGAGGCAATGACAAAATCTTTTGGAGACTCTTTGGCCTTTATCTGCTCTAGTCACCTTTCCCCTCTCTGCCAAATGTACACATTCATCTTCCTGTGGCCAGATGGGAACGAGTCTCTGGTACCCACAAATCCATCACCAGCCAGCTCAGAGACGAGTATATTCCTTTCACGAGATTTATTTTCACTCCCAGTGTTTTTGCGCTACATCTACACTAAGAGAACAGTGTGTCCTTTGAAAAGTGATCATGTGGGAGGAAATGAGAGGAAGCCTTCGGAACTTGCAATACTTGACAATGATCCTCTACGGAACGTGGGAAAAACTACATTTTTGAGCCTCAGTTTTTAAATTTGGGTTAACTAATAAAGTTTGCCAATTTATACATTATAGTGATTAATACTACTACTACTACTAATGCTGCTTAATCATCCCATGTGTTTGGTTCAATGACAATAGCCAATAGGAACATAGTTCCTAAATTGTAAAACTGTAGATGAGTGTTATGTCTCATAACTATTCTGTGTCAAAGTATGAATTTCAGTCTTTTTTTTCAAGTTTAAAGTTTACTTCTGCAGAAGGGCACAAATGACTCAGACATGAGGCAGCAGGTACAATGAGTGGCAGGACACTGGGTTGTTTTGAAGCCCTAACACAGGGGATGCAGCTAACCTCTAAACTCATGAGCTGAATTGAAAGCCCTGCTACTTAGTGTGGCTGGCTACTTTAAGCAGGGTGAGGAGTGTGCCTGAGGAGTTGCTAGGTAGCGCCAGTAAGCGAGAGAAGAGCAGGAGGGGAGAACGCAAGGTCCTTGGCTACTGATAAGCTATCTCTGTCTATAGCTCTGTTTCCAGAATTTAAACTGAGTGGGCGTTTCCCGTAACTTTAGTGTGTTTGGGAGGGGCCGCCTCGGGTGGGTGGGAGTGTGAGTCGCGGGCACTCTTGTTTATATCCTTTGACAGAAAAGAGAGGGCTGTAGTTTCTCACAGAACTGTCCTTATAAATTTTCTTTGGGATAGTTTAAATAAAGATTATATCCTTAACTGCTTTTCTTGCCTTTTTCTGTATAGGAAACAAGTCCAAGCAACAGCCTTCTGTACCAACTGACCACGCAATACTGGGCTCCGTTTGGTGAATTTATTGGGGTTTAAATTTCCCCTTATTTTGGCCAGTGGTCCTTAGTTCATTCTATACTGCTTGTGTTTTGGAACATTTGTCAAAAGTGATTTGCTGAAAATTGATTTTTGTCTCATACCACCTCCATAATTTAGAAAGAAAAAAATTGAGAAATTTTAGTACAGGTGACTCGCCTTTGTGTTTTTCTTGGGGAGAGCATTTTTCCTAAATCGGTTTCTTTTTTTTTCACACTAAAAGCACTGCATTTTAGTCTCAAAGGGCAAATGTCTACCTTTTTCCATATGTCTGAATTTTAGGAATTCATTCTTCATTGATTTAAAATATTTATTATTGAATGTTTATTTTGATGACAGCATTATGCTAGAAGCAGGGTTGACAGAGGATGTGACAGAAATTGATGTAAGTTTTAAGATAAAAGATTCTAACAAAGGTGAGAAATGGCCTTGCTACTGCTGTAGAAACTAGACATAGCTTTATGTGGGATAGTGTACAAAACATAGCGCATTTCAGCGATTCCCAGACTTGGCTGGACAGTAGATTTACCTGGGGAGACGGTAGACAGCACAGTTCTTATTGAATTAGGGTTTGTGTGAGTAGAATGGAATATCTGCGCTTGGCTTTTGTTGTTGTTAGTACACCACTCCTCCAGAAAATTCTCAGAAAACCCACCGTGTCAATTTCTCACTGGAATCATACTCACAGATAACGTAGAAATACATTGAAAAGAGTGCTCGGTGGGTGCTGGGGGGATGGGAAGCCTGGAGAAGGTGGGCCTGAAGGAGGGAAGATGGGTGAGAGGACATACACCAAAACTCAGGCAGGATATGGTTGTTCCATGGGGCATATGAGGCTTTGTGTGAGCTGTTCTGATGCAATATCTCCCGCATTCGCTTGCACCCTCTGTCAGTTTCCACTACAGTGTCAATTTTGGCAGAAGACCATGCTTCTCTTCTTATCACTACACACCCACTACTAGTATCTTGCCCAGTAGAGTAGATACCCACAAAGATTCAGTGTCCCAGGATGGCATTCCTAGAACTATGTACTGCTGCAGCAGTAGCCTGGACCTTGGTGAGTGGGAAAATGCATGTGGGTGTTTTGAGTGGATCAAGGCAGCATTAAGTTATGAGTCCTGTGGCTCAATGATCACGTGTCCCCAAGTTTTATGTTTCTTAAATCTACCCATTAATTTATGCTTTGGTCAGCCTGAAATGTGGAAGGATGGGTGTTGTGCCATGGCTGGCAGGAGCCCACACATAGCCAACAAGCATCTTATGGTAGCTCATCCCTGTTTCTCAAATCTACCTGTAGGCTTTAAAAGAACTATAGAGAAGGAACAACTTCTGGTTTACACTTAACCTAGGAGACATCTGAGTAAGGATGAATAGAACAAAATTATATATATATTCGAAATGGGAAGCAACACAATAGGTGATTTCAAAACATAGACCACTCAGAGATGTGTTTTTGTGAGATGCGTTGGAGGGAGAAATACAGCAGACATAAAGATAGAGAGTTCTCTCAGGTTTACCCTTGATCTCATTAACAAACGTGACGAGTTAGGCCACCACCGGGAATTTAATTTACTCACTGAAAACAGACAGAGATCATGAAGGTTGTGAAAACTCTGAAAGCCAGGTAAGACAGGTGGAGTTGCTGAAGTGTTTTGAGAGGAAAGATGACGAGTCTTAAGTCACTGTGGTAGCCATGTAAGGTGGGTCAAATGGAGTATTTTTATAGGCAAAGATAAGTAATACACTCTAATTAAATTACCTTTTTGAATGTTTTATTTTTCTTTTTCCTGGACTTTTTAGTTGTAGTTTTCTTTCCCCTATATTTTAATAATATTTTTAATTTTTAAAACTCTTTAGCCTCATGATCAAACTCAGCACATATTCTGTCCTTCTGTTTTCTGCTAACCACCCAGACTCACTTCTCAGCTCTCCTCCTGATGTTTTCTCCACTTCTCTCCTGTCAGATCTCCTGTTTCCTAGATAGGACTTTTTTTTAAAAAAAAACAATGTTGATTTATTTTATCCCTTTGATAAAGAATAGCATGTGATAGTTCCCACGAAAGGGGTTTAAGGAGAGTAATTTTTTGGATGTTGGATGTATAAAAATGCATTTTTCCCTGCTTACATGACAGTATTTCTGGCCATGACCCTAGGCTAGAAACTTCAGAATTGGAAAGGCTTTTGCTTTCCAGTGTTGCCATGAATAGCACAGCACCGGGTCAGTCTGCAGTGTCACTTGTGCTTTCGTTTTTTACTTTGTAGGTTTTAAAATCTCTTTTATGAGAGGCGATTTTAGGTTTTAAAATCTTCTCTTTGTCTGTAAAACTCTGAAACTTAGGAGTAATATGTCTTTTTCCCACAAGTTTTTTCAAACAGTGTAAATACTCAGGGGCCAGGGCTATAGCTCAGTGGCACAGCACCTGCCTAGCAAGTGTGAGGCCTTGAGTTTGATCAGTTCAAAAAAAAAAAAAGGCTTCCAAAATAAATAGAATTTCATTGTGGAAACATTTTAATTATTATTATTATTATTATTATTATTATTATTATTTTTGGCAGTACTGGGGATCGAATTCAGCTAAATATTATTTATAGTATGATTTTCTCTCATCCTTTCTGCTCACTCTGAAATACTATGTGTTGACTCTCCTGGGTGGATCCCCTAAGTGGTGTCTCTTCTCTCTACACTGCATCACGTGGTCTAACTTCCTGATGCCATCCTCTACTTCCTCTTCTACCATTCCACTGAGATTGCGCTTCTGCCCTCATGCTCTCTATAATACTGTATTTGAAACCTTTTTACACAAAACTGTATCCTATTCTTTTTATCTGGATATTTATGGATATTAGTTATTGTTTTAAAACTTTTTCTGTTTCTTCTGAATTGAGTTACTTTAAAAAATAGTTATTGCAGTCTCTGTAGTTTTGTTTTTTTCTTGAGACAGGGTTTTGCTATGTCGCCCAGGTTGGCCTTAAACTCAAGGGGATCCGCTTGCCTTGGCCTCCCAAGCGCTGGGATTACAGGCGCGTGCTACTACACTGGCACTAGTTTGTTTTCATGCTGACAGGTTTACACAAATGTATGATGACCCTTAGCTGTCCATTTATTGGTATCTGTTGATTGATTGATTTCAGTACTGGGGACTGAACCTAGGGCCCTTTCACTGAGCTACATCCTCATCCTTTTTTTTTTTTTAATTTTGATACATGGTCTTGCTCCATGGCTGAATTACCCAGGCTAGGCTGCAACTTGCCCTCCCTCTGCTTCAGGCTCCCGGAATCCTAGGATTACAGCCGTGGGTCGCAGTGCCCGGTCCACTTGTTGCTATCTTTCACAGGTGACTCAAAGTTTTAAGCGTCCATGAGACAAGGTTAACATCTAGTATGTGTATATTAGGGTGGATTAATTGGATGAAAGCAGCCTTTCTGTTGGGAAATTCTCAAATATCTGTGCCTCCAGGTCTTCACAGTGGGCTGTTTGGTTTCTCCAAGGAACTAGTCTCTTGCCTTGAATAACATACTTGCTTGACAGTGTTTCTAGAGCTGATTGTACTAGTAGAGTGGGAAATCTTTCATTTCACTGGGCTTCTAATTGCTTGCTAAAGAGGCTTGATTAACCTGCTTTCCTCTCACTAGGCCATTGAAGAAACTGGTATTCCATGCACTAGCCCCTCTGGCATGCATAGCACAAATGGGCTTCCTGAAATCCTTTTCTACTGCACCTTGTATTCAGCTTTCTCTATCGATTAACACTTTTTTCTACTTTCTATTTTCCAAAAATTTGTTGACATCTGTCTCTTCTTATCTTGTTCTCATTCATTGACCTTATAGGTTTATACTTTTTGAATTCATGTAATATGGTTTTAGAAAAGTTTAGAGGGAGAGTACAGTAACAAATATATGCTTTCAATCCATCATTTTAAACCAGAAGACCAAATGGGCATTTTATTAAAGCAATTTAATCCTGTCATGGCTAAGATATTTTCTATTATGTGTCACTTTACAATAATACCAAATATGATGGTAAAATAAAACTGTTTCCTTTGATAACTAAATTTCTTTTTCTGTCTCATTCTCTTAACCTCCTCCTCCTTCCTCACAGACTTTACATTAAAAAATTATCAATTTCAAATAGAGTTTCAGCTGAATTAGGATGAGTCACTGAACTTTGGTGGTGCAAAATATTTTCTGATTCTAGGAACCTATTCCTACTCCATTCAGCTATAAATTGTAAATTTTCTTTTATTTACATCTGATTCTTTTTTTAAGAGAAAAAAGTAAAAATAACAATAAAAGAGTTTCAAAACAGGCTAGTAGGACAGTAACAACAATTAATACATTGCACATTGTTGTCTACATAGTAGTTAGAGTACGAGATATAGGCATGAAAAATTGTTTAGTCAAAATTAGCTCAAATCTTTCTTTTCAATGAATTAAGAGAAACTAGCTGTATTACTATCTTATCTATCATATATATATATATATATACATATATATATGTATTTCTTTTTCCTTTCCTCTTTCCCCCATTAGTTTCTCTTTTCTTTTAAAGTTTCTACCCAATTTACAATATCTTTTGTACATTTTGGATCTTATTTATTCATTTAGCTTCTCATAGTAGTGAGACCATGTGATGTTTACACATATAAGCCTGATTTATTTCACTGATGAGTATGGTCTCAGGTTGCAACCACTTACCTATAAAAGTCTCAAGTTTATCTTTCTCTGGTCGAGTAGTACTCCATTATACAAAAACTCATCCTTTTTTTAAAATCCATTCCTGGGTTGATGGGCATTTGGGGTGTTTCTATGATTTAGTATTACAAATTGTGCTGATATAAACAGAGGTGCTTATATGTTTGTGTGGTATGATGTTTTTAATTATTCCGGAAAGATACCCAGAGAGGGAATAGCTGGGTTGAATGGGACCTCTAGTCTTAGTTTTCAAAGGAATCTCCACCCTGATTTCCACAGTGGTTACACCTTCTTACACACCCATCAATAGTGGAGAAACGTTTGTTTGCCCCCCAGCCCCTCCAGTGTATGCTATTGGTTGATGTCTTGATAATAATCATTTTTTGGGGGGTAAGATGGAATCTCAGTGTCATTTTAATTTGAATCTTTAAAATGGACAGTGACGTTGAATACTTTTTCCATATATTTGCCATTTGTATTTCTTCATTGGAGAAGTGTATATTTATCTCCGATGTCCATTTTTGGATTAAGTCTTTGAATGGGGGGGGCTCATTCTTTTCAGTTATTTTTATATGTTTTAGATATAAGTCCTTTGTCTGAGAGACAACTAGTTATAAATTTTTCCCGCTCTGTGGGGTGTATTTTCACTCTGTTGTTGATTTATTTTGTTGTGCGAAAGCTGTTTAGTAGGGTGCAATCCCATTTGTTGACACTTTGTAGTAATTCCTGTGTGATCTGGGTTTTGTTCACAAAGTCTTGGCCTACACCTATGTCTTCAAGATTACTACTTATTTTCTCTTCTAGTGGATTTAGTGTTTCTGTTTTAATATTTATATCTTTGATCCATTCCAACTTTAGTTTAGTGCATGGTGATAGGCATTGGTCTAGTTTTAGCCTTTAATTGTGGAAAGCCAGTTTTTCCAGTACCGTTTATTAAAGAGACTGTCTTTCTTCCAGTGGATGTATTTGGCTTCTTTGTCAAAGATAAGGTGGCTGAGTGTGTTTGGAGTTACATTTGCATCTTATATTCTGTTCCATTGACCCTGAGGTCTGTTTCTTTTGCCAGTATCACGCTGATTTTATCATAGTGGCTTTGTAGTGTAATTTCAGGTCAGGGACTGATGCCCCCTACGCATTCATGATAAAAATCCTACAGAAAATTGGAATAGATGGTCTTCACCTCAATCTGATAAAAACCATTTGTGACAAACCAATAGCTAACATCATCCTAAATGGTCAAAACTCAAAAGCTTTCACTCTAAAATCAGGAACAAGACAAGGATGTCCACTGTCACCACTCCTATTCAGTATAGTTCTAGAAACATTAGCCAGAGCAATTAGATAAGAGCAAGAAATAGAAGGAATAAGGATAGGAAAGGATGAAGTTAAATTATCATTATTTGCAGATGACATGATACTCTACATGGAAGACACCAAAAACTCCACTAAAAGACTTGTACATTTAATCACCAAATTTAGTAGTATAGCTGGACACAAAGTCAACACTCAAAAATCAGTAGCATTCCTGTATAAAAACAATAAACTCACAGAGAGAGAAATTAGGGAAATCATACCTTTTACAGTAGCATGCAAAAAAATGAAATACTTACGAATCAATCTAACAAAGGATGTAAAAGATCTATACAGTGAAAACTACAGTACTCTGAAAAAGGAGATGAAAAAGGGTATCAGAAAGTTGAAAGATATCCCTTGCTAATGAGTAGGAAGAACCAACATAGAAAAAATTGCCATAGTCTCAAAACTGTTAAACAGATTTAATGCAATCCCAATGCAAATACCATTAGCACACCTTACAGAACTACAGAAAACAATCCTAAAATTCATTTGGAACTAGAAGAGACCTCAAATAGCAAAAGCCGTCCTGGGAACACCTGGTTCTTTTGAATGGGCCAGCTCTGCAATTATATGCATAGTGTCACTTCCTTTGGATTTAATCCTGTGGTCCATTGCATATGACCAGAAAAACCTGGTGTCCTGTGCAAGTGACTGGATACTATATATTAGTTTGGGAACAGAATAAAGAAATAGTTCTACATAATAAAAGAGGTAATATAAGGAAAAAATAAAAGAGAGTTCTAGCACTCTGTACAATGAGTATCAATCCAGAGATATTTGTTACATCCATGCATGTGCATCACTAGTAGAAAGAGAGATGTTTGATGTGCTTTCCAAACCATAGAAGTGGAATCTAAGAGGCCATATAATCTTCCTTGGTGCCATTACTGGGGGCAAGTGTACTTTGGGGCTGACTGAAGGAGATCCTGAGGTACTTTTCCTTCTGAACTTAAAGTAGTAATCACCCCATAGGTGATTCCTTAGCATCTACCACACCTTCCATCACATTTGCTGTCTCCTTTTATAAACTTCCTTCCTCCAAAGTGGCATTCATTGCTTTTCTCCCATTATAAAATTTATATATGCTCATTGTAACATATTTGAAAAGAAGCAAAGTGTCACAAAAATAAAATGAAAAATACTTAGATGATGCAGAATTCTGAAATAACCAATTTTTCTACACAGACTTTAGTTTATAAAATTCTTTTTTCTGGACACTGTATTTTGTACTATGCTGTTTTGATGTAAGATGAAATATTTTCTTGTTGTGAGATATATTTTTAAATATGTATCTTTTGACCTAGGAGGTGGGCTGGGGGCTACTGGCTGAGTAACACCCAATATATCCATGCCAGTGTCTACCAGAAGTCTAACAGGTCCCCCTCACAGTTACTGTTAACATGGGTTCCCTGGGGCTGAGAGACAGAGACCCATGACTCCATCATTCTGAAACTTTCTCTAAATCCATCACAAACACTTTCTGTTCTTTCTGTAGGAGGTTTGGACAGTCTTGCTTGAAATGTCTTTCCTCTTTGCAATAGGCACACTGGTCTGGATCTAAAGGAGGGTGGCATTCTTCCTGTGGAGGCAAGTTTCCTTTTCCTTTTCTCCTGTCCCTGACTGAGCCACTCCCTTGTAAGCTGCCATCAATACTGTCATCTCCTTCCTGAAGTCTCCACTCCCTTCCTCCCTATGATGATACATCTTCTGAGCTCAGTCAACTGAGTGATAGTCACTCCCACAAACCCACCCAATTTCTGTAACTTGCAGTATATATCAGGGGCCAACTGGGTAACAAAAGCCACATTAACAATGCAAGCATTCTCAGGTGCCTGTGGATTGAAAGGAGTCTAAGTCCGATAATCCTCCAGAAGGCCCTCAAGGAATGCAGTAGGGCTTTCAGTCAGTCCCTGATGCACCTCGGTCACTTTGTTTAAATTTGTGGGGTGCTGGGCAGCCACAATGAACCCTTTTCTCAAAGCTTGGTGCTGGGCTGCCAGTCATTGCATCCCCTCAGCAATATTTGGATCCCAATTAGGTGTCTCTTGGGGTAGAATATCTCTTATTGCCTCCCTTTTATCTTGCTCAGTTCCCCTAGTATCTAATCTGATCTGATCCTCAACCACTTTCCAAATTCTGTCCCTTTCCTTGAGGAAAATAGAGTTAGCAATATCAGTTGACAGTCGTCCCAGGTGGGATGGTGAATTTTGAATACCGATGCTAGCAGGGCAATCAGAGCTTGGGACAGCTTGGAGAAAGGGGGATTTGGGGTTTTACAGTTATATAAATCACTTGTGTTAGAAGGAACATACGTCATGACAGACCAGACCTTCTCTTCCTACCCCCACTGCCAGCATCTGTCACAGGGCAGCCCTGGAACTGGTCCCAAGGTGGATGCCCCTCCCTAGAGCTGCCCTTGTCTACTGAGGTGGAATCCACCATGGGTTCTGGTGACGGCTGTCAGCAAGTCTAGTAAGGGGGATGTGAAACAGTGTGGGGAGGCACCGGTATGGGATGGGTAAGAGTATGGGATCCTCCTCCTCCAGGGCCAAGAACAGCATGGGGTTTTTGTTTCAAAGACCTCTCTTTTGTCACCAAAACTTGATCAAGAAACCCACAAGCACATATGTGAAGCCATTGGTGTAACACCCGAACCATGTGCAGCCAGGAGTCTATATAGGGGAACTGATCTGGGAGCCCATGTTTTCTGGTAACAATATCCTACACTTGGCTGGTTAACTAAGAATCAAGCATTCCCTCCCCACTCTACCAGTAGTACAAGCGAAAGAGCAAAGCTATGGTGATCTGAAATCACAAGTGCATTTGGGGAAACATGAAACACACACACACAAAAGACAGCCCTGGGGATATTCACCACTCCTGACTGACAAATTTGGAACAGTTCTAAAAGCTAGCACTGACCAAATTAAGAGACAAACTTTGACCAAATTCTCAGCCATGCTGAGACCAAGGACTATCATGTCTGATAGTTTGGGCCTACAGCAACTGTTATGTCTGGCAATCTCAGCTTACAAGTAACCAAATGTCAGTCTAGTGAAACAAGACCCTGAATGAACCCAATGTGAAACCAAATTTCAAATGCTTACCTAGATTGGGAAGTGGGGCTCAGTCGTTCCATCACAGCTGTGACCACCTTGCCTCACTGTTGTCCCAGGTGGCTGGCTGAAATCACCTGGGGCATGCTGCTGCCCCAAGATCAACCACCAAAGTTAGAGGGCATAGGGCTTCCTCAAACAAGGACATTTCCCATGACAGATCTCACTGGGCCCTCCAATTGCTATGGCTAACCATGAGAAATACTCATAGAAGCTGAGAATCAGAACAAACAAACTTTTTATTTTGCCCGAGGATGATACCCACTGTGGCCAGTCTGGAGTGTTGAACACCAGGCTTTGTTCTCTGGGGTTTTTATACATTAATAAATTCCCCAATCACTATGGCAAGTACAATTCCAGGGGCTTTTACAAGGTCATATGATTCACAATTCACAGGTGTTTATCAGTGAGGCAGAATGCAGTTCATCTTAGTTTATGCGCAGTTTGTTTTATCTACTGGCTCCTCTAGAGAGCGACTAGCTCCTCCCTTTTATGGGTTCATGGTTAGCTAAAGGCAGGTGTGAGGAGGAAGTTCATCTACAGTTTAAGGAACTACTAAGATAGAGGCTCGAAACAAAATGGAGTCAATTTAGCTATGCCAATACGTGCAAGGGAGATTTTTCTGAAGGTCAAAAGATGCTTCCCTGGAGAATACTTCTCTTCTTCCTTATATGTTTTCTCCGTTATCCCTTGTTAACACCTTGATGCAAAACAGAATAGAGATTCATTATTCCTCTCAGTTTTCTAGATATTCAAAGGAGACTATGCCCCTCTGAAGTCTCCTGTACTTTGGGCCACTCATTGCAAATTCTTTCACTGCTCCTTTCAAGATCTTAATCGCTTTCCATTGGATTTTCTCTTATTGAAGCCTGGTGCTTTTCGTATGTTCTCTATGGAATGTAGGACTCTTAATTTTATTTTTTCATGCCTTTTTATTTTCAAGAGAATAATTTAAAAAAGAACAGCAAAATACCAACAACATAGACAAAAACAAAGCAAAGCAAAAAATTTCTTGATCTACAAATACTCCTTTCTTTTTTAAGTGAATATAGACTGCCAGTGAGGTTGCTAGTTTTGGCAACCAAAGTACAGTATTGATTCTTATGGAGCCTAAGGTCATGAACCTTTCTGTGTGTGAACTGCTACTGATTTCTGAAATTTAAGTACAAGAATTTATACTTGCACTCTCAAGATGTATGTTAGACACATTTAGCTCTTAACCCCAATCTATTGAAACTGTTCCCCCTCTGGATTGGTCACCTGTTGTATTAATTATCTTCCTCAACTTTGTTTTATATTAACAGCTTTTTGTCAGTCTGAGTGCTATGATGGGATCAGTCACAGTAGTACCAGGGTTCATGGACTTAATTTATTCCACGATTCTGGGAAAGATGGCCAAATTCTTGTAGGAAACATGGCCATCGTTATGTTCATTTGATGCAGAATTAAAAAAAAAAAATTTGCCAAATGCTCTGTTTGTGAACCAAATTGTTTGCAAACAGAAGCATTCATGGCTTAGGCACCACTGTATACAGAAAGTTAAACAAGTCTTAAATTACAGAGATTAATTAAATCCAAATGACTAGCTGCTTATATTATATGTCCATCGTGGGTTGATTTCAATAAATGAAAAAATATTCCTTGCTCATGGATGGGAAGAGCCAACATTGTGAAAATGACCTGCTACCAAAATTGTTATACAGATTCAATGCAATTCCCATTAAACTACCATCAGCACACCTCACAGATCTAGAGAAAACATTCCTTAAATTCACCTGGAACCAGAAGAGACGCAGAATAACAAAAGCAATCCTGGGGAACAAAGAAAAGTCAGGTGGAATCACAATCCCTGACCTGAAATTATACTATAAAGCTACTTTAATAAAATCAACCTGGTACTGGCTAAAAAACAGACCTGAGGATCAATGGAACAGACTGGAAGATACAACCACAACCACAAACATACTCAGCCATCTAATCTTTGACAAAGGGGTAAAACAAGCTCACTGGAAGAAAGATAGCCTCTTTAATAATAGTGTTAGAAAAATTGGCTTTCTTCTCCTATTCCATCTCCTTGCCAAAGACTAAAAATACACCCAAGTCTATCACCATGCACCAAACTCAAGTCAAAATGGATCACAGATCTCATCTCAATATTAAAACAGAAACATTAAATGTATTGGAAGAGAAAGTAGGTAAAAATCTTGAAGACATAGGAGTAGGCAGAGAGTTCATGAACAAAAATCAAACTGCAAGGGAAACACTTCAAAGAATCAACAACTAGGACCTCATCTTACTGAAAAGTTTTTGCACATCTAAAGCTATCACCAGCAGAGTAAAAAGGAAACCCACAAATAGGGAAAAAATCCTAGCTGGCTGTCCCTTGGACAAAGGTCTTCTATCTAGAACATATATAGAATTAAAAAACATGAACCTCCCAAAATTCAAAGACATAATCCTAAAATGGGCATCTGAGATGATTACACACTTCTCAGATAAAGAAATACAAATGGCAAATAAATGCATGAGAAAATGTTCAGTATCATTAGTCATTCAAGAAATGCAAATTAAAACAACACTGAGATTTCTTCTCACCCCAGTAAGAATGGCTATCATTAAGAAATCAACCAATAACAAATCCTGGCGAGACTGTGGAGAAATAGGAACTCTTCTTCACTTCTGGTGGGAATGCAGACTGGTGAAACCACTGTGGAAAATGGTTTGGAGATTCCTCAGCAAACTAGGCCTAGAGGTCCCATTCAACACAGCTATTCCCCTTCTGGGTATTTTCCCAGAAGATCTGAAAACATCATATCATAGTGATATATGTGCACTCATGTTTATAACAGCACAATTTGTAATAGCTAAATCATGGAAGCAACCCAAATGTCCATACACTGAAGACTGGATAAAAAAACTGGCATTTTTATATGCTGGAATATTACTCAGCTATAAGAAAGACAATCTTGGGGCTTTTATAGGTAAATGGTCACAAGTAGAGACCATACTCATAAGTGTAATAAATCAGAGGTACATGTGTAAGCAGCATATTGTATCACTGGTTTAGGAACCTGAAAGTGTGAATATAAATTAGAAGATATGTGTGAAATGAAAGGAAACTGCTCAAAAGTAGGGAGCAGCTGGGATGGGAGGGAAGAAAAGGAAGAAGGGGATAATTATGTATGTATGTATGTATGTGTAGGATGGCTAACATAGTTGTACTACTGATTTATGTCACTTTATTGGAAGGAACAGTTAATGATCAGTTGTTTGATCAGTCTTGCATGTCTATATTTGTTTTCCTTAGCATACACTTCGAAGTTATCAATATGTAATAAAACAACCATTGTTAATTCCCTGTCACTTTATCTGTAATTCAGTTTTGATTGTACTTTTCTGGTGCTGCTTAGTAAGTGACTGTCTGTTTGTTAATATGTTTTTGTTCTTTTACTTTTTAAAATAAAAATTAAAAAATCAAGAAATACACTATGAGTCCATTTAAATAAGTTATCTAATGATGAAGCATTATCACAAAAACATCAATAAATTTTAGCAAATGAATCCTGCATTGGGTATAGAACTATTAATATCAGTGAACCAGGAAAACAAATATTAAATTAAGGATGTGAAAAAAAGCACAGAAATTAAATATATAGATGGACAGATGAGTGACATTTAGGAGAATTCTTCTTCTAGATAGCTTTGTTGGTACAATACTTTCTGCTGAGCTTAGAAAGGTAGCATGTCTTGATCCCAGAACCAGTCCAAGGTTAACTCCTGCCCCTTTATTATGGAAGGAAATATTGGAGTCTTGCTGCTAATAAACAGCCCTGTCATACAAAAATCTTTTTTATTCACATAGTGAGGAGACAGACAGAGACAGATGATGTTTGAAAATTCAAACATCATCTCCTTGACTGATTGCAAACTACTCACTAAGACTGGTTGAAAGTGTTTATTGGGGGAGGAGGTTTTCTCTTTAGGATAATACCACAGGATGATAAAATATGCTCTGCTAAATGTCCTAGTAGTTCCTGTTCTCAGAAAAAAATTCTTCACAGCCTTCCTCATCACATTTCTCCATGTTGCTGGAGCCATGGGTTGAGCTACATTAATCTTTCCTTCGTTAGGAAAGACAGAGTCCTCAGCATCTGAGAGGCCAGAAGGAATGGAAATCTCAAATAGGAGAAATGTTCTCTTAGTGAATGTGTGAATATAGCGACCTAGGATGGTAAGAGGGATTTAGCACTTGTGTGGAAAGCAAATCTCACCCTTATATCCTTGTATGAGGGTATAAGTACCCAGTTTCCTACAGCTAATACTTTGTGATAACTTCTGGTAGGGAAAGAGATCTGAAGAGGGACAAAGAATATCCTCAGAGAGTTTGCACCACAAGTTTCTGTATTAAAGTGTAAGTAAGATTTTGTGAGGCCAAGAGTTAGTAGGAAATCACATACAAAGACAGAGAGGCATGAATGGAATATTAAAGCATCAATTTTACCATTTATTGATCACATACTCTGATTCTTAGTGGGTATTTCAATTCAACATCTCTAAGCCTGGCAAAAGACTTAACAGTGGAATACAACCTTTGTAGAATTTCAAAGTGAACAACCATTTAAACAATGATTTATTACTTAGAGAAGCTCAGAGATACACCTAAAGCCACACAGCTGTTGAATGGCAGAGCTGGAATCCTGGTCCACTGAGCACTTTTCGCCATTCAAGGGTACAGATGTAGTTTGAAATTATTCTGTCTCTTATAGAGTTGAAATAGTGCCATACAATCCCTAAATTCCAAGCACAGATCTTGAAATCAAGTAGGTCCCTGTTAAGAAGGTCCAGGTCTGTGGAATACTAGCAAAGTCATTGAAGTTTTCCATGGCTTAGTTTCTTCCCTGGTAAAATGGAGGCTTATCTCACAGTGCTGTAATGAAGAGTCAGACAGACAGTATGTGTAAGCGTTTTAGCACATGGCACATTGTGGAGTTTTGCAGGTGGAAGCAAACAAGGTCATGTGAGCCTAATACTCACCCCAACACCTTATTTGCCCTGCCCCTTCCAAGTGGATGGTGCAGATTTGAAATAGAGACAGTCCTGGTTGTGTGCACCAAACACACTTGTCTTTTTGATATGGTAGTGGCCCAGCTAAGATAACTGCTGTCAACCAGGAAGGCAAGTTTTCCTTTGGATAGATCTAGCTGAACTGCTTTGCAACCTGCCTTTCATTTTGGGAAATGTACCTTTTATGGCCAATTTCCTCTCCTATTCCATCTCCATTCCTGTGGGCTGGTAACTTGTGCCTATGAAAGCTTTCTACCTCTGGTCATCTAACTGAGGAAGTCCTTCCATTTTTAATTGTTAGGAGGTTTTCATTGCCGGCTGTCATCACCAGTGGATGAAAAGCTAATATATGCCCATGTTTGACAATTCCTACCTTGGGAGATTGTGATTCAGCAGGATTCAGAATCTGTGTTTTGAAAATTCTTTAGCTGATTAAAGTGTTGTTGCGAAGTATTCCAGGTGCTGTGTTAGTGCTGGAAAAGACACACTGTTTTCTCCTACTCTCATTGTGAAGGAGAAGGCAGAAAAGTAAGCAGAAGTTTATACATCCTTGCTGAGAATCACTGAGACAAGTATTTTGTCCAAGGAGATTTGAGTGTATCAAGACATCCTCCTTCTGTGACTACTGGGTAACATTTTTAGTCACACATGCCATGGCTGTACATAGTGATTTGAACAGAAATTGAACTTTCACATATGTCAGGGCATTGAATTCTTCCTACCCCATACAAGGTAGGTAATAATGATAATATGTATCATTCTGCAGACACAGAAACTAAAACTCTGAAAGATGATATAATTTACATGCCATTAAGCAATCCCAGAATTCTTACACAGTTTTTCCTATCACGGAGACCTGATCTTCTCTTCCGTATTTCAGAAATGTGAACTAGGAAGATGTGTCCATGTGCTTAGATCATGACTGGATTAAATTAATCTAAAGGTATCACCTTAAGACATCACAGTGAGGATGTTTTGATAAACTCAGACTAATATCTGCTTAGTCTGGACAGGGCTTTTGGAAGAGATAATTTCTGGCCTGGAACTTGAAAGCAGAGCCCCATCTAAACTGGAGGTAAGAAGGTGGGAATATGCTGCATGAGGCCGTGGGATAGTGGGATGAAAGAATTCCCCATCCTTCATGATGACTGCTTTGGGAAGGGAAATGAAGAGTCCAGGGAACACTGAGAAGTTACTAGGAAACTGCATTGCTGTTGGAGTGAATTTTAAAAACCCCTTGAAATGGCATGCCCTTACATCTCCTTCTAGTGATTTGACTATTAGAGCACAAAAATGCTTAATTAAATAGAACTGTTGAATTGATTTCACCTCTGTTGATATGCAAAGGGATTTCTTTCTTCCTTTGCATTTATTAAAATACTAGTTAGATGGCCGTATATAATTAATGGTTAATGTTAACTCCCTTAAGAGCATTGGCTCGATCGTGAGAAAATGTAAACTATGAGTTAAACATGTATATATTAAAGTGTTCAATAGTATAAGCAGTAACATTCAAAATTGTATTTAGCTGTGGATTTTTTAAACAAGGAAGTAGATTATAATTTCTGAGCTGTCCAAACAGAAACGTCTAAGTGTATTCATTCATTTGTTCATTTGGTAAATATTTCTATTTTCTGCATGCCCCAGGTGTCACATTAGCTCTGGAGGAGACAGACACTGTTCTCCCTGGTCTCAGAGAGCAGGTGAAGGCAGAAGTAAACAGGGGCTTATAAAATAGGATGCTTACTTTGCTACAGTGGGACTGTGTTTAGAGGCTAAATTTTCACAGAGAAAGTGCTTTAGTCTGGAAAAAGCTTTTTGAAAGATCAATATAATTTACTTAAGCAGATGAAAGCCTGGTTATACGCAGGGCAGAGGCCTAGTACAAAAGAAAGTATGATGGAATCAATGCGTTTGCAACAATTACAACAGCAAAACCAACAACAGTTAAATGGAGCCCAGTGTGAACACTGCTTTGAAGTCTGAGCCTAGTAAAGGCGGTGTGGGGAGGCAGGACGGAGAAGGGAGACAAGAGGGATGGTGGCTGAGTTTGCCAGGCTCACCGGATCACAAGACAGCGCGGACTCATTCAAGATCCGGAGAGGGACACAACGAGCATTATTTTGTTTTGTTTTCTCTTTGTAAGAACAGAGTAATTTATTGGCTTCAGTAGGTGATAAAATCACAGGAGCAACAGAAGTCAGCAGTCCCCTCAGGAATGAGAACTGGAGGTTTGACTCTGCCGGGATTCTCCGTTGCTCTCTGTGCTCGTCTCCCCTTTTTCTGAATGTCAGTGTTCGCTGCTTTGCTGCAGACACCTCTTCCGTGTGGCAGAACACGAGGAAGAGCTGACTCTCTCAGTACTGGTGTCACACGGTGAGGAAGAACTGTTTGGCCTGCTTGGTCGAATCACTCCTGCCAGTGATGTGAGGTATTTGGTAGACTGGGTGTTAAAAGCTCACCTGGGAGGGTGCAGAGCAGAGCCGCACAACCAGAGGCAGGAGGAGGGAGGAGCTGGGTTCCCAGATCATGCAGTGCGGAGGGCTTAGTGAGGATGGGGTAAGTGAAAGAAGGGAAGGCGGAAGGAGCTCTAGGACTCCGGAGTCGCGTGCTGGGGAGAGGGAACGGCTGAGGCGTGGAAAGGGTAGGGCATGGCCAGTTTCCCGCTTGTCTGACGGAGTAGATAGATGGTGGTCCTGCTCACGGAGGTAGCGGGGAAAGCAGTTTATCATGGAAAAAAGGAAATTACATTTTATTTATTATCTTACTTGTGATCATTGTTTAAATCTTTTCTCTAATTTCTCCCAAAGGCAGAGATTATCACTTTAGATTTAAAAACTCATAATCAAAATAAAACTTGATTTGCATTATCTGACACAGATGATGTCCTACTCCTACATGTCTTCATTTGCAGACTTACCCAGGTAGCAGCCACTTAATAAGAAACTGGGAAAGGCAGCTAGAGAAAAGTTTGGTTATGGTTAGTGAGATCGCTTAGGAAAGATTGTGGTCTATCTCCTTATGTGCATGGGACCAACACAGTTTGCACTAAATTAAACAGCTGTCTGGACAAGGTTTTCGTTTGTTCATTTGTTTGTTTTTCAGAAATTTACTAGGTTTTCAAGCATACTAAGTGTAACAAAAGTGCAC
The DNA here is from genome assembly GCA_004027595.1 of Dinomys branickii. Lineage (NCBI taxonomy): Eukaryota > Metazoa > Chordata > Mammalia > Rodentia > Dinomyidae > Dinomys > Dinomys branickii. The sequence continues at coordinate 19,878 of PVLD010001966.1, forward strand.
TTACTTTTATTTACAGAGGAATACCACTCAGACACTTCACAAATTCAGTCTTTTCCAGGAGTTTGAGGGAGGTGGCGTCACTGAATGTGGAACCGAGACCTCGGGCAGTAGCGTTTGCTGTACACAACTCATCCTTTTCCACTGTCTTTCTCCTGCTATAAGTGCCTTTGATTATAGTTTATGGTGGGCAAGTTCTAACAGCTTGTAAGACTGGATTCAAGTGCTATCTCTGTTCTGTGAAGGTTCTCTCTGGACAAAATTATCTTCCCCTGTGGTTTGCTAAGTGGTAGCCTCGTGGTAAAAATCCTCAAATTTGACTTGACCTATGTTCAAGTGTACTTTTGTGAAATAGCAGGCAAATTAATTAATTTTTCTGAGTTTTAGTTTGCTCACTATGTAGTGGAATAATAACAGTGCCTTATAACGTTATTCTGAAGACTAAATGATACTGCGTATGAAGTGGTCTGTATATCTGAAAAATAGAAAGCACTAAATATACAATGAATAGGCAGATAAGTGAAATAATAAGCATGTACTAAGGAACAGCCGAAGAGAAAGGGCATCTACCTTGCTTGTTCGGTTACTAGATAGAGATTATTTGACATTAGTAATCTTGACATTCAAATTAATATCTTCACATTTATTAAATAGTTTGAAGTATCAAGGGAGATATTATTTTTTTCAGATTTCCTATTATCTCAGTGTGATAGGAATTATGAAAGACTTAAGAAGTTAAAGTACTTCACAGACTGTGCCGGTCAGAGTACAGCGCTCCTACCCCCTCGCCTTTAGAGTGAGCTGGAGGCTTGGTTCAGCACCTCCTGGTATTCTACATCTCAGGAAACAGCAGCTGTTTCCAGAGTGGGCACAAGACCTAGATGTGTAAATTAGAGTTGTTTCCTGGAATGTAGATGAGAGGCTGGAGGAGGAAGGCTCTTCTGTCTGCTAGGAGATTTTCACTTTGCAGCCATTCTCCTGCTGTCCTCTCACTGTGGCATGGAGCAAAGCCATCTATAGTAGGCTAGGGTGGAGTCAGCACAAACCGCAAAACAATCTTAACAGTGTTTGAGTCCCTGAAGCCTATTTTTCCTTTGGACTTCCTCTATAGGCAATGTATACATTTTTTTTTTTCATTTTAAGACTCATTGCCTTGAATAAATATAGTCCTCATGATCACCCTATGAGATAGACATTCTTTCTATCTCTCTCTTCATGTTTTTTTAGATGAAGAAGCCAGACAGGTGTGGAGGCAAAGCTCTGTTTTAACATTTAGGCCTGTTTGATTCTAATACTCCTGCAACCTTGTCCTCATAGAATCAAGGATGGGAGCAACTTTGTGTGTTCAGCTCCTAGTTTGTCTAATTCAAAATTACTTGTATATTTTTCCATTGAAACTGTTTTTCTAATAACTCAGGGACCATGAAGAACCTCCTCACCAGGCTGCCTCTGACCTGTCCTTCAATGAGTCCATTAATCTCCTAGACTGTGAGAATTGCCCTAGACAGCAATTCTATGAGACAGTAAAGAAATCAAGAAGAACATGACTGGAATTAGAATTGCAGTGTGTTGCTTAGAACAGGAGAGTTCAGTGGAAGAGGAAAAGCAAGCTGGAAGCCTTAGTTTATTCATTCAGTATATACAGAGTGAATACATAATGAACTGAGTTGATAATCCATGAACTGAAAACGCTCATTGTCAATTATAGGAAAAGTTCTAGGCATAGAGAAGAGATCCGAGATACAGTGCACATCCTTGCCTACATGTATGTCTCGTGTTCCTGTTAATGACTGAAATTATACCCAACTGTGTGCACAGCTGTCTACTTACCTACTAGATCTGTAATTTTCCTTTCCACATGAAAGGCTACAGATTAAAATGGTATCATTTAAGATACTGAATGCTAGTTTTATTCCTAAAACAGTTGTTCAAACTGTTAAGAAAGAGCTAGAAGTCTATCTTCACTTTGCATTTTATGAAGTTCTGCATCTGCTTTCCATTATAATTGTAAGGATATTATGGATTATAATGTGGGTGAGGCAATTTTATTTTGATGGTCATGCTTTGAAGCCTCCTCACTTCTTTCTCTGAACTAATCACTGCTCACTTTCGATTTCATATCCTCAAGAATTTTCAGCTTCTTGGCACCAACTTCTTGATTTCCTGATTCTTAACACACTTGCAGTTTTTTGTGCAATTTTTTTCTGATTAGATTGCCAATGTTATACATTACCTAAAATAGTACATTTGATTTTACCAGATGCTTTTCAAACAAAGCAATTGGCTATGATCACCTGCATGAGGTCACCAGAGTCACTCATATCACTTGGCCTGGTTAGAAAGTGGGAAACAGGACATGGGTCGGGGAGGCTAGCCCGGCAGCACGGTGCCTGCCTGGTAGGTTTGAGGTCCTGAATTCCATTCCCAGCACTAAATAAAAGAAGAAAAGAACAGAAAAAGAAAAACAGGACATAGGTGGCCTCCGTTTCCTCTACCATGATAAGAATCCCTCATGCCTCTTCTGTAGTGGTTCATGCTCTAGGTGGGGGTTCATTTCATTCTTGAGTGCAGAGAGTCTGTAATCTACCACCTATCTGGATTTCTATTCCGCCTCTGATATTATGATTTCATGTCTGCCGAGCTCTTCCCCGACCCAGAGATCCAGGTCGGAGCGTGCACATGCCTCACCTGCCCAGAGTTCCACTGCTTCCTATAAGAGTTAGGGGTAATGTGTTTTTCATTGTCTAGCACATTTTTGGCAATGTGATTTAAATTAGAATTGCTAATATTTATTGAGTTCTATGTGCCACATATTATACTAAACATTTTACATAGAAGTTATCATCCTCTAAGCATCCTATAAGATGTGCACTATATCTATGTTAAAGATGAGAAAATTCAGGGTAACATGAATTTTAACATCCTGCTAAAGACCTTTTATACAAGATTATAAGGCTAAGGCAGAGATTCACACTCAAGCTGTGCAGCTCCAAGGACTGCAGATCTCACCAGTACTGCCTCTTATTGTGTGCTTTGATTCAATTCCATTTGAGAGGAACAAATAACCTTTTCTGAGGTCTTAAGAAAAAGAGATAGAAAACATTTTAGGTAAGGTAAGGAAGTGAGATACAACAGCCCAGTAACAGGCTGCGTAGGCACAAGTCATTTTGCCTTAGAATCTGGGCGTCCAGAAGAAGAGGGGAGGCACCAAGTTCCTTCCTGATGGAGACCAGAATGCTTTTGTGTTGGGAAAGTGGTGAGCACCTAGTAGGCGGCAGTGATGGTGGGGTGACAGTGTAGATCACACGGAATCATTTGTCATAGTGTTTGAGAGTGGACATTATAAAGGCAGACAGCCTTAGAATGAGGTCTGACACATGGTAAATGTTCTACCCATGACAGCTATCCATTAACACCATTTGAGAGCATTTCAAATGTTCAGATCAAATGCTGTGTGTTCACATAGATCAGGATCTATGAGTGCTCATATATTCTCACAGAACAAAGTTCTACTGAAGCAGGAACCTAATCCAAATGTCTGGTCTATCTGAGAACCATGGCCCACTCACCCAACCTGGAATGTCGAACTGCCACTCTGGCAGTATCTGGTCCCTAGAGGAGGGCAAGTTTACCTGGCCTGGCGCTGAATTCTTCCCACACTGCTTATGGCCATTTCAGTGAATAAGTTCTGTTGGCTTCCATTCTCTTACCCATGAACCCACGCGAAGCACTCTGTGTCTAATTGAATTCACTTGAAGGCTGCCTTCTGTGATTAGGTGCTCTGCAGGCGGAGCGGGGAGAAAGAAGAGAACAGGCAGGGAGGCAAAGAGCTTGCTGAGTGCGAGTCAACCCGCTGCTACATTTAGTCTGTACACGTCTGGTTTCTCTTTGCGTTCACCACCTGCAGGGCTATGTGTAAAGTGCTCTGGACACATCAGCACAGCGGGCAGGGTGCCGAGACCCAGTGTGCCCATTTTCATTTCGTTGTATATAGTATATCCCTAGTGAATATCAGGTAGCATGCTCCCTTTTGTCTCCACATCTGCAGCCCTCCATTGTGGAAAAAGATAGAGCTGCAGTATCTGCCCAAATGCTGTCTCTGAAAACAATTTTAGCAACATCAGGTTTCCCCAAATGTTTCTCTGCCCAGAAGAAAATTGGTAAATCCTGGGCTCTCAGTTTTGCAGCTGTTATTTCATATTATACCAAACACATCATCCTGTCTAAATTTTGCATCATATACAATTCAAAATTTTGTAAACTGAGTTGAAAATTTGTAGACTTTAAGTGTAGTGCAGTCATTTTGATTTTAACTTTTCTGTTTGTATTCTGTGGCCAGTACATTTTCATTGTCAAACCTTAGGCTTCTTTTTTAGACCTTTGAAAAGCTCACAGACTTTAGGTTCTGTATCCATAGTGACTGATAGGTGACTGTGGTCATGTGTGGCCCTGACTGGGGGCTAAAAGGATCAGGGTTTTATTATCTGCCCATGATTTTCAAATCTCCTGAAGTACAAGCAAGGAGTGCTGGTGTGCAATGGCTCAGAGTACAGACTGTGGCATCAGATCGGAGCCAGTCTGACCAGGGCTGCCTTTTCTTCTGTCTTTGCTAAAACTTAAGTGATGTTAGTACATGCTTGTGATTGCTACTGGAATAGCACATGCTGCTGCTTTATAATGTACCGACCTGGTGAGGCTGATTTCCGCATTTTGGAATGTTCTTCCCTGGACGTCCATGCCTATAGAAGGTGAGCCACGAGAGGAACCCCAGTGGAGAGGAGTAGCATTAAGGGAAGAAGCAGCCGTTTTGTAGTTCACATAATGCTTCCTTAGCAGCTGGCTCACCTGGCAGGGAGAGGTTGGTGCCAGACCAGCGCCATCTCTGCCCTCCCCTGCATCTTCCTTCCATTTTCTGATCCTGGGCTATAGCAACACGAGGCCCTACTCTGCAGGACCCTCACTCCACCAAGATAAGAATAAAAACTCTCATGAGTTGTGCCATTCTTGTGGGTTCCAGCTTACCCTTGTTCTCCCCTGCTTCGTACCCATTTTCCCTTTCTGTCTACCTCGCCTGTGGACTTCACACTATCTCATCAGATGTGATGACAACGGCTTTCACAATTGGTAAGATCAGGCCTTGGAAACAAATCCCTTCCTGTAGTTACAATGATGTTTCTTTTATGTAATCTCAGTGGAATCAGTGCATACTCACTGTTTAAATGGCTTGTAAAGTACAGAGTGTAGAGCCTGAGCACTCCAGTATTAAATGCTTCCCAAACACCTCCATTGCAATCTCAAAAGATGGACAATTATCAAGTACCATAAATTTAAATCCAGCAACTATTACTGAGCCTGGCACTTAGCAGATGCTTTTACAATAAACTTGTTGAATGTTTTTGATTACAAGAGAGAAACAGGACTATATGTGGCAATCCATGGGAGTTGAGGGGGAGGTGGTAGAATTAGTTGGGTAATAGCACAGCTATATTTAAGAATACCATTTTATCACTGCAAGCCTCTAAAGTGATCACCTAGGGCAACATCATACACTCTAAATTTAAAAGTGGTGCAGTATGTTTCCTGGTACAAACCAATAACTAGTAAGTGCATTCAAATAAAAATAGATGTTTCTATGGTATTTGAGAATAAATTTATTCCTTAAAGGAGTTTGTACATTCTCACAAGTTTCTTTCCAGGTCTGTTTGTGTCCAGAGTGAGAGTTCCTGTCTTCTGTGTCTCCCTCTTTACATCAGCAAGTTTTACTTTCATCTTCAGCCACGGGCCTTGCGGCCATTCCTTGGCTCTTGTCAGTCTAGACTGGGTCACCCCTGACAGTTTAACTCCCGTTGTTCTGGCTAAAAATATAATATATCCCTCCAGACAACAGCATTGATTTTGCTCATGAAACTGTAAGTTTTTCAGGGTTCAACCAGCACAACTTGTTTATGTGTCATGCTATCTGAGACTGGAGTTGGGATTATTCAAGCAGCTGGGCTAGAAGGGCAGAAGGCTGTTTTGTGCTTCTGGGACTCATGGTCTACTCAGCATGGAGGGCCTCAGAGAAGTTGAGCTTCTCATGTAACTTTTCAGGGTTTCTCAGAGCGAGTGCTCCGGGGGAATCCAGATGGAAGCTATAAGTTTTCTTTCTCATACTTGGCCTCTGCAGCCCCAGTTCATCACGTATATCATATTTTATTTGTCCAGTTAATCACTATGCCACTCCAGATACAAGTGGAGGGAAATTAGACTTTACCTCTCAGTGGTGGAGAAAGTCAAAAACCTGTGGCCTTCTTTAATCTACTATATTATATTAGTCCATGTTCTCTAGAGAAACAGAATCAAGAGAATGTATACATACAAACATACATAAATAAATCCATATTTATAAAATTTATGCAAATGTAAATATATAACTACAACATGTAATGAACATATCTGAAACATATGAAAACATTATATATTTTATATATTACTATAAATATATAGAAATAAATTTTATTTATAAATTAATAAAATGAGAAATTGACTTTTATGGTTGTGAAGTTTGAGAGAGCTCACTGTCTGCTGGCTGGAAACTCAGGGAAGTCGGTGCTATAATTCAGTGTGCCTTGGAAATCTGGAGAACCGGAGAAGTTGAGAGCAGAACAGGAGATGAGGTACCCCACCTCCAAGGCAGAGCATCCTGAATTCCTCCTTCCTCCACCTTTCGCTTAGATGGTAGAATCTCAGGGGACAGAACAATGCTAACCTATAGTAGGGAGGGAATCTACGTTATTGACTCACCCAATTCAAAAGGTTCTTTTATCAGGAAACTGTGCAACAGACACACAGAACTCATGTTTCACCTGTCATTTGGGCATTTGGTGGCCAGTGAAGCTGACATATAAAATATAAGACAGTACATATAAGATGCACTATGTCTGACTCCTCTGGCTGCCAGTTCCTTTTCTTTTTTTTTTTTTTTTTTGCGGTACTGGGGATCGAACTCAGAACCCTGCGCTTGCTAGGCAGGCGCTTATTCCACTGAGCTGTATCCCCAGCCCCCAGCTCCTTTTCTTCCACCTGCCAGTCTCTTATTTCAGTGTGCTTACTGGTTGAGAGCGCAGCTCCTTTGATGCGTCTACTTTCTTCTGTTCTTAGCTTTACTTTCTCTTCCTTTAGTCTGAACTGCTGTATCCAGCACTTCACACCCCTCTCTGACTGTGTTACTTTCACTTCATCATGGCCTCTCAGCAAAGTCTCAGCCATGCTGCAACCCAAATAGCCAAGGTCACTCCTTCACAGACTGTGGAGGGCAACATGCACCGGTGGTCTCAGACCTCGCCCCAGAGCCACCCTTTAGACCAACATGCTTTGTCTCCACCCTACAGCAGAAATATCAGACCTTCCCCACCCTTCTGACACTAACTCTTGTCGCACCTCACAACTTGCTTCTTCATTCTCAGCAGATGGTCTTGTTTCCTACTTCAGAGAAAACTAAATGCTGATTTAACTTCTTGTACTCTGCTTCTCTAAGACAAGAACCCACGAGTATGTTCCCCTGACTTTTTCTCAGAGTGAGCAGGGAAGGTGGTGGGTGCCTTGTCCTCTCTGAAGCTTAACTTTCCCGCTGTGCTCTCTTCTACTGTCATCACCTTGAGAACTTTGCTGCTTGTCTTTCCTGTGTCATCTTCCTTTTCATGGCTCTTTACTTTTACCAAATATAAATACAAACAAGTGACCAATCTTTTTGGCATGTTCACAAGTTAGTTACTAGGTGATTGATATCATGTATTTCTCCGAATACCCACCACAATTTTATGTAGTTGGTATGATTATTATATTCATGTTCACATAAGCAAATTGGGATCCTGAGAAGTCAGAGATCATACCCGCGGTCACTCAGCTGCTGAGAATCTGGCTCTAGATCTTGAGCTCTTGGCTGCCACAGTGTACTGCTTTACTACATTCCGCTTCGTTTCATAGATGCGTGTTTAAGAAGGGAAAAATATTCCTCCCGAAGTCAGCAACTGATATATATCTCACTCACAAATTTCTTGAGTTTTCATAAAACATGATTTTCCTTTACTTACTTCCTCTTCAACTGCTCCCACATGTCCTCTGATAGCACCAGGACACACCCCATTTGGATTTCAGTTCTGATAGTTTTTGATATCTCTGTGGCACACGATGTCTCTGACCACTGCTTGTTTAATTTCTTCCCTCAGTTCTTGATGTTTTTCTCCTCATGGGTCTGGCCCACCCCTCTTTTGCATTTGCCGGCTCTGCCCTCTCCACCTGGCTCTTCTCTGACTAGTTTTTGTTTCTTCGGCTTCCATCTGGTCCAAATCTTCCTACCCCTTACAGCGTTCCTGGGTAAGTTCATCTGTTCGCGGTGCTGTCTTTACACAAATGCCATGCTGGTTACTCTCACATGCATTCTTCCGACTCAGATCTCTGCTCTGAGCTCCAGCTCTACTCATGCAGCTGTTGTCTGGAGAGCTGGTTGCCTAATAACGTGAGGTACTCTCTTGGAGGGATTGGTGGATCAAGAAAACATTAGGAAAGACAGGTAGTTTGATTGTATGACAAAATCCTTGGAAGCAGTAGGGAACTGATTTGTGAGTCGGAAGAAAAGACAAACATGTGGGATGCATGTACAGTCCTGCAGGTGGCCCACACATGAAGAAATGAAGTGTTCTGTAATATCAAAGAACAGGACTGACATGTGCCATAGAACCTCCAGAGGAAATATGAATAAGATCATGATGATTCTTTCCGCTCTGTAGACTTGCTGGTCATCTTTGAAGCAGTAAGTGGCTCCATAACCTACCTGGCCACCAAACCCAAATTCTGGAACATTCTTGCTTTTGCTTCCTTTAAATTAATCCCTAAGTCACATGGATTGCACTTCTTAATTATATTTTTGATTTTTCTCAGGTCTTTCTAATCATTTCTACTGTTTTTAAGTCAGACCATGGCCATGGCCTGTCTGGACTCTTTCAAAAGACTCTTAATTCATATTTCAGATACTGCCTGCCTGTTCTAGAATGACCTATCTAAAGTGCAAATATGAATACCTGTCTGAGATCATTCACTACTACCATAGGCTACTGAATAATATCCAAATTTCTTAGCAAGATTTATAAGGCTTTTCATTATTTGGCTCCTGGTTCCTCCATTTCCGTTTTTCCCATCCTGCCTGTATCTGCCTGTTTCTGTTGCTGGACAAAATATGCAAAACCCACAGTGTAAGGGAGGAGAGTTTTATTTAGGCTCACAGTTTCAGAGATTCCAGTCCACGGTCAGCTGGCTCCGAGGAAGCAGGATCATGGCAGAGGGCGTGGTGGAGGACAGCTGCTGGGCACATGAGGTCTGGGAAATAGAGAGATCAGAAGGCACCAGAGAGAAAGGGGCCAGAGACCAGACACTGACCTCAAAGTCTTGCATCCATGGCCCATCCACACACATCCAGAAAGGTGCTTTACTAATATTCCAAGTATCCCTCAGCCCAATCAAATTGGTAATCAAGATTGACTGAGGTGATGAAATCTGCTTGGCTAATTAGTTTCATTTTTAAAAACCCTTCTCAGGCATTTCTGCCCTAGAGAGAACATTTACCTATATTCCCAAATAAATATAATTAGTATCTTCTCTATACTATTTGGGAACGCTGTGTTAACTTCACTTGTATTATTATTACTAACAGTAACAATAATAATATTAAGTGTATTTGCATGCTTGCCCATATGCTAATTGCTTTACTACTGACCAGAGAAATTACCATGCTTAATCCTTACAGCACACTTATTGCTATGGTCTGATGTAGCTTGTCTCTACCAAAATACATGTGTAGGCTTCATTTTCCAATATAATAGTGTTGAAAGGTGATCGATTTTTAAATTGCAGGACCTAAAGGCAGGTGATTGGGTTATGAGGCACCATTCTTGCAAGGGATTGATATAGCTCTTATAGGGCTCGTAGGAGTATGTTGTTATGCAGCAAGGCACCCCATGTACTTGTCCCTTTTAGTGTGTGGTTGGTTCTCTTTGTGCTTCTCTAGCATGCTGTGATGTTGTCAGGGGGCTGCAAGGATGCTGGAACCATGGTATTTGGATTTTCCAGTTGCCATAATTAGGAGCCAAATAAACCTCTTTATTTTATAGGTTATTCATCCTCAGATGTTTCATTATAGAAGAAAAGTAGGCTAAGGTATCTATAAAGTATTTACATTTGCATGTTTTAGAGGAAAAACTAGATTTCAAGGTATTGTTCTAGACACAGAAGACAACATGAACCAAAAAACCTTAAAGTCTGTTGGGTGGGTTGGCATTAAATTATTAATTTAATTTTATTTTTTTAATTATCAATTTTAGAAATTTAGAAATAACAGCACAAATTTACAATTTTAGAAATTTACAATTTTAGAGATAATGGTACAAACTAATGTCTATCAAGACTTTATTATTTATCAGTAAATGAGTTTGCTGTAGCTGTGACAAAATGCAAAGAGAAACAACTTAAAGGAGGAAAAAGTTATTTGGCTCATGGTGCCAAAGGTTTAGTCTATGGTCAGCTGACTTCATTGCTTTTATGCCTGTAGTAAAGGTGTTCATCATGGTGAATGTGCCCAGTGAGGCAAAGCTGTTCACTGCATGGCGGCCAGAAGCAGAGAGAGCCACATCCTGTGCTGCAGGGCTTCCTCCTTCTGCTCCATCTGGGCCCATCCTGTTCAGTTGTCTTGCTCATGTTCCAGGCAGGTCTCTTCCCTAAGTTTGCTGAACTGATTCTCTCTGGGAATTCTCCCAAAGGAAAACCCAGAAGTGTGTGCTTTACTAATTTCCCAGGAACTTTTCAATCAATGCTACTGAAAATCAAGATTAACCACCACAGTCAGACACTCTTCTAAGTGCTTTATCTCTTCCATTTAATTTAATTTAATCCTTACAGAAACCCAGGATCTAGGTTCTATCACCTATACTTTACAGAAGAACATGATCCATTTCGGTGATTCTTGGATACTTGTGCAAGAGTCCACAGTCAGTAAGGTGGTGCTGGATTTGAAAGCTGTGATCACCTCACTCCAGTCCTGTGCTGGCTTGGGCTTGTGGAGAATGTTGAGACATTTAAAGACCTTAAATGAGTGGCAGGAGGGTAAAAGGTGGGCTCCACTGAGTGACATGAGCGCTGAGACAGGAAGTACGAGCTGAGAGATTGTGGGGGGTGGAGCTGAGCTGAGAGGACAGGATTCTTTGGTGCACGCGTGTATCTCCTCCTAGACTGGAACTGCAGTTTACTCAGTTTTTTCTATCACCAGTGCTATCCCTACACAGAGGTCTTTTTATCTGTGGTTTTTCTTTCTGAGATTTTTATTACCAGTTGTCAACTGTGGTCTGAAAATGTTAAAAGGAAAGTTCCAGGAATAAACAATTCATGTGTTACAAATAACATTTGCTACAGTGTATTGTTACAATCGGTCTGTTTGATTTTTAGTTATTGTTATCAATCTCTTATTATACCTAATATATAATTAAGCTACGTCATAAGTTTTTTATATGGAAAAACAGTATATATAGGGGTTCTTTATGTATGCCATTTTATTGAATCCTTATAAAAACCCTAGGAAATGAGTGTTATCATTCTTTATGACTCATGATTTCAGGAATCTACTATGGTTCATGGAAGGATCTCTTATGGATAAGGCAGAGGACAGCCACTGTGTTTCCATAGGTTTGTGTATTTGTATGTGTATATTTCCAGTAGTAGGGTGGTTAGCACGTGTAGATGCTCAAGTAATTGCTGAAGAATGTTTTTATTGCCTCAATAAATCTATCTCATTTGATTTCCTACACACAAAACTGTAAGGTAAAGAGAATAAAAATAATAGATTTTCTTTGCAAAAAGAGCCAACAGCAATAATGGCAATAAAAGAAAAACGATGTTTTCAGGTCACAAAACGGCAGACGCCATTGGGGTCAGACCTCTTTGCGCCTAGTTCATTGTCCGTTGACGCACTCCTGTGGCCTTGGTTTACCCTCTACTTATTTCCACCATCTCTCCAGGATCTAGAAACAGCTGCAGCAATGGGAAACTGAATCTGACAGGGCCACAGTGCCTCACTTCATGTGTTCCTAAAAACCTAGCTGCAGATGGAACGTCTGTACTACAGCAGCACCCAGCAACTTTCTGCTGAAGCGGAGCCTGGGTTTTCACCATTCTGCGCCAGCAGGTGTCACAATTTACCCAAGAAGAGCTAAGGAAGCTGCTGACACTCCCTAGGAACTAGACCCAAGAGTGACATGGACTTTCCTCTCATCCTTCACTGCTTGTCTGGTCAACCTCCAGGTGGTCCGCTACCCCACCCAGAGCGGAGACATGTGGCAGGCAGACTAATGCCAAAGCTTTGGCCACGTTAATCCCTCTTCAGCTTGACCAGAAACTTGGTGGAATTTTAAGGCTGCCACCTGCATTGTGTTTCCTGTCTGTCCTGTACGTTCCTGGGATGTCTTTCCTTACCACCTCCAGGGTAGCCCCTAGGTGGTCTTTGTGCTTCTGCCTTTTTGTTTTTATGACTACCAACGCCAAAATTCAAGCTTCAGTGACTGTACTGCCTCTTCCCTGCAGAACTCTGATTTTTTATTACTGATTATGAAGACTCCGTGTCCCTCCTTTCCAATGGCTCCCTGTGCTAGCCATGTTTTTCTGTCAGCTCATCATCATAGTGAAATGGGGAAACTGTGTCCCTGTTCTCTCTCCTGCTTGTGGCTGAACATATCAGAAAGAAGAATGGGAATGTGAAGAAGATTCGGGCAGGTTGGAGAAACTTGAGGGAAGAGAGTGAGGGACAGCTGGGAGTTAAGAGCAGAGTCACTGGGGGATAAAAGAAGCCAGCTTCATGTGGGGCGAAATCAGTGGCCTGGCTCGTTTGCTGGCTGTCCGACCTAGGGGGGCGCAGGTGCGGCAGATTTTAGCAGCCACAAAAGCTAGTTGGCATCCGCAGTCAGGGCCCGGAACCTGCTCTGAATATAAATTATTCAGTATTGCGGTATTCATATTAAGATTTGGACTTGATGTAGGAGCCAACACAGAGGGACTGAGATGAGGAGGTCACCACTTATATGCACGAAGTACTAATGGCTCTGCAGCTCCTTAGATACCTCCCTGCATAACCAGGAATGTGTTTTGTATCAAGAAAGGCAAAATTGAGCTCATAGTGGCTTAAATAAAGAGATGCTGTTTTTTTCCATATCAAGAGAACTTTGGAATGTGGGGCTTCTGCATCACTTCAGTGTCCTGACGTTGGAGCCCATGCCTGGGAGATCCTCTTGGTCATCAGATGACTGACTCCTCAACTCCAGAAAGTCATTTTGCTAAAAGCTGGTAGAAAAGAAAAGGGAAACAGTCAGCCTCATCCTTCTCTCTCTTTTTTTTAAAGCAGAAAAACTTGCAGGAAACCTCCTTAGGCTTCTGCTTATGTAACACTTCCCGGAACTGTGTCATCTGGCCACCTCTAGCTGAAAGAGAGACCAGGAAAGTATTAAATTCTTCCAGAAGGTGCCAAGAGATAATAAACTAGAAAAGACAACCAACAGTATCTGCCACAATCACTGTAGTTACCCCTCACATTAAAATTAGACAGATGTTAATATTTCAGTATTACAGGGAAGAAAACAGAGGATTCCCGAGGAAAGTGCATTGGTCAAAGTGAACAGCTGGGAACTAGGAGACATAGAATTTAACTCAGTCTTCTTGGTTGCAGAACTTCTCTCCTTCATGTTAGCCTCGGGAGGCTCAAACCAGCTCTTGAATGTGCACATCTCCTGGTTGTGAGGAACTACATTTGCAGCCCCAAAAGTAGTTCCTGAACATCTTGTAAGTATGAGAAAGAAAATGTTAGGGCCTCAGCAAATTGCCTGCTTCTCTTAGGAAGCCTGTGTTTCTTGTGGTGTTGCTGGGTGGAGGCGGTGGACAGAGGAGGAATGGAGAAGGAAAAGTAGAACATCAAGCCTTACTCTTTGTTCTAAATTTTACCTGAGCAGGGTTGGGCATGCAGCTCTGGGAGGGGTGTTTTTTAATGGAAAGAGAACAAAAAGACCAAGAAATCTGATCTGTTAGGCTGGAGGAACTGCTGTATGAAAAATGCCACAGGACAGAGGCTCTCTGCTGTTTCTCAAATGTGAGGCTGACAGGACCTAATCCAGGAAAGGGCACATACAGGAAATAAAAGGCTTAGTTAAGTTTGACTGGCTGACATTTCCCATGGAGCCGGAAATGACAAGTAGTGATTTCCTATCAATCACACCTCAGGTGACTATTTTAGAGGAAAATTGTCACTGTTGACATTAAAAGAGAATAGAAAAAAAGTAGAAAAGCAAAGAAAGGATACTGTTGGGCGTGGGTTTTGCCCTTAACCTAAGACTACACATGGCTATTTGGAAGATTTTAGAAGTGGAAATGCCAAGTTGTGGGAGGGAAGCAGCAGAGGGAAGTTTGGGGTAAGGTCAGTTGAAATTCCTGGCAGGAAAGAGAGTACTTTGGAGACTCCCATCTTCTTCTGTCTATCAGAGAAGCAAAACAGTTCCTGGACCTCAAAGCCAGTGCCGCCTGCCAAGGCAGCACACCATCTGCTCCGTCTTTCCAGAGATGGGAGAGGAATGGACCCCTTTTCCCTACGACCCATTTCTGCTCTGTAAACGATGGCCTGGGATGCCAACAGATCCAGGATGCCATTGACGTCTCCCTCATGTGAGTGACATTAGCTGCGACCAGCTTTGAGCCTTCCATTTCTATTTCATTTCCACATTTTTTTTTGCATATCCAGTTTCTTTGAGATTCTAGAGGCCTTTCATTGGCCAGCACAATGGGAGGAAAAGTAAATTTCAGAGAAAAGGTATTAAAGGAAGACACAAGTGAGAGAAATTGCTTTAAGGGACCCCTCAAGCCTTTTAATTTTTTTTTTTAGCTTCTCATACATAGCCTTTCCCAGTCTGGCTGCAGTTGTACATCTTTCTGCTTTTCCTATAAATACTCTAATTGGACGCGTCTATTCCCCACTCCTAAGCATCGGCCATCGTTTTCATGTTTGCAGACACGGCCTTTCCCTTCACCTAGAGTCTTCTAGCCCCCATTCTTTACTAGTAAACACATTTGGAACTCAGCTGGAATGTCGCTGCTGGACCAGTCCTCTCTTCCTCCCTTACGCCGGGGGTCCCTGTTCTCCGGGGCTGTGGCACGGCCGTGCTGAAGACACCTCTCCTGAGCTGAAGCAGTGGGGCTGACACACCCCTGGAGATCATGTGAAGTACCTGGTCCTGAGCTCTAGCCCCCGAAGCTTTTGAGCAAATCCTGGGCTCTTCTTATCAACTTAGTACTGGAGTTCCCCTGCTGTATCCGAGGATGTGGGGAGTCACATGACCATATCTCAGTCACTTTCTACATTTTTGGTACAAAATGCTCAACAGCAGCCACTCGTAGGAGAGGTTTATCTTGGCCCACAGTTGCAGAAGTTCTGGTCCATGGCTGGCCGACTCAAGCACAGAAGCAACATGGTGGAGGGGCCTGCTGCAGAGGAGAGCTGCTCAGGTCAAGGCACCCAGGAAGCAGCGATCTGGGGAGAGGGTGGGAGGGAGCTGCACCAGGTCAGCCCCCAGTGAGGCACCTCTCGCTCCGACCCAGCCCTTCCTCCTAACAACCCTTCAGCTGCTGCTGCCAGCAGGGGCTTGGATCGTCTCCCAAGCATGAGGCTTTGGGGGAGCACCCCTGA
This sequence comes from Dinomys branickii, assembly GCA_004027595.1. Lineage (NCBI taxonomy): Eukaryota > Metazoa > Chordata > Mammalia > Rodentia > Dinomyidae > Dinomys > Dinomys branickii. The sequence continues at coordinate 35,617 of PVLD010001966.1, forward strand.
TCTAAGAGCAGTGGCACACTGTGTGAAACTTGAATTACTTGTTTTAGCTAGCCTATTTTCCCTGCTATTACTTGCTGTGTACAGACCAAGCCTCCAGAGCTAAGCACAGGGCCTGGCATGTAGCGGACCCTCACATGCTCCACAGTCAGTGAAAAAGACTGTCATTTTACTGATTTTATTAATCCTCCATTTATAACACAGAAACCCAGATCTGAGTCTGAGAACTGTGGCATGCAACCTGGTTCATACACGAATACAATTTATACAAAAGAAGAAAAAAAAACAATAGAATATAAACTTGAGGGGAGATTTTGGATTTAATCTTTTTGTTCTGTTTATGCTTCTTTATAGTCTATCCTGGCTATTTCCACCCCACCCCCTTGGGTATGTAGTAATTATATTGTGGGAATCTACTAAGGTCATGCTTCTTTCTTTGTTAAGTGTTTCCTCAAATCCATTTGCTACTCCACACTCTGAAAAGAGAGAATAACGTTTATATGAGGTGACTTCGACTTTCAGTCATAATGAGTCTGAGCTGAAAATCACAGTCTCTCCCAAAACTTGATCCAAGAGCTCTGGATGTTGTTGGATGGCAACAGGCAGGGGAGATGAAAGATCTTGTCACAACTAGAGCTGGCACCATGGTAACACCGAGTTCCACGCAAATTCATGCTATGTGATTGCAGGGAGGGAGAGAGAGACAGAGACAGAGACAGAGAAGAAAAGTATACGTTTCTGGGAAGAGACAGCTGGATGGAGAATGGGGGTGAGCAGCTTCTAGATTTTTTTGGTTCTTATGCGCCTCAGTCGTACTTCCTGCTATTGCATTCTGGACAGTGCTTCTGTTCCTCATAATCAGTTCTGGTTGTCTTGAATCTATTTGAATTCAATCTAGCTTGAATCTATTCCTTGGAACCCAAGACAGCAAGCAAATGAAAGACCCACGCATCATCTTGGTATAAATAAAGTCACCTGCTGCTGCATTTCTTCTTGCCATTAGAGGGCTCATAACAAACTGCCATCTTGCATCTAAGTGTCATAAGTTTTTCATTCATTTCTGAGATCAACTCGTTCTTTTCCTCTTTGCTTGCTCAGATGTTAACATCTAGCCTTGGTCTTTAATGAGAATCCTTTATAACTCAAACTTAGAATAAAAAGATTGAAAATCATTTGTATTCCAAGGCTTAGAATACCTGAGATTTTTTATCTTTACTTAGAATCTCTGTCTCAAGCCAAACCCAACAGGTAAGACCATCTTTTCTTTTTACTGTGAAAACACATTTTTATTAATATAATTAAAAGTTAAAAACAACAACAAAAGGGAAATTCCACATCAGTTGTTTGCAACTATATAATCTTTATGCAGAAAAACTATAAAGCGACAATCTGGGAAGTAACTCCACAATAAGCCTAATCCTTATATATGAATAACTAAATTATGGCATTAGTTCACCCAAAAGAAATTGTCTTGCTGTAGAGTAATTCAGCTGCACTGATTTCAACTATATTATTTCCATTTCTAAAAAAAGTCTTTTTTTCTTTTTTCTTTTAAAGATAGTACAAAAAAAAGAACAATAGCAGAATACAAATAAAACAACACAAGGACATTGAAAATGATATGGGGTTTCAAACCAGATGATAGAGATTAACAGTGGTTGTTATGTTACATATTGTTATCTTCAGCAAAGTTGCTCTGATTACCAGATGTAACAATAGAAGATTGATCAAATCATTAATGGAAATAAAATAATAATTTAAATGAACATTAGAGTCAACACATAGTGTCACTAGACAGGATTGTAGGAATTCACCAATGGTTGTCATACTGCAAATTGTTGTTGTCACGTAAGTTGCTCAGAATACTAGATATAAGCATGCAAAATTGGTCAAAATAGGGGCTGGGGATACAGCTCAGTGGAATAAGCACTTGCCTAGCAAGCGCAGGGTCCTGAGTTCGATACCCAGTACCGGAAAAAAAAAAATTGGTCAAAATATAAAAATACCTTTTAATCATTAACTGTTCTCCTCAACAAACCATCAGGCACCAGCAGTACAGTTATGCCACCAACGTGGATATATATATATGTATATATATATACACATATACATATATATATATAAAGCCTTAGCACTTTCTTTTTCTTCTTTCCCTTATCCCTGTTGTCCCTTCCTTTGAGCAAATTCTTTCCCATTTTTATTATCTATTGAAAAAAATGTCTTTTCTGATATTTCAAATTGGCAGAGACAACACACAAGAGCTTATAGAATTAACAAAGCTCCAAGCAGCAGAACCCAGTGAAATATAGACTGAGTACAATTCTCCTATTGCACGAATTGCCCTGAGAACAAAAGTCACATTGATTATAGGCCAAATTGAACTCACAGAAGTCAGCTGGGGAACTGTGAGCTGACTCGGCCAAAAGACACATCGATCTCTGCCAGTACTATCAACTAATTTGTTAATAAATCAGCCAATCCATCAACTCTGCACAAGTTCTCTGGCAGACATAACATGCCAATAAAATACTATAGCTGGAAACATGTGGTGCTAATGAAGAAACTATAGGTTTAGAGTTAGACATGTCCACCCTGATGCCTGTTTCCTCTCTTCTTCCTGTCTGAACTTGAAATAGATTTAACTTTCCTGGGCCTCAGTTTCCTCATCTGTAAAACCAGGCTAATAGTATCTGCTCTAGAATGTCTAGAGTGTTACGATGAATAACGCAGAGAAAGTACACAGCAGAACATTCATAACATAGTAAATGCTAAATATATTTCTTTCCAGTAGCAGTCCACCTTTTATCCACCATAATCGGCATCTAAGTTTGCATAAAACAACAGATATCACCAATGAGCCTCTAACTCTGCACTATATCTTCAGCCATTGTCTCATTTAAATCTTATTTCCCAAATAGCTGTCCCCCATCAGCCCAGGTAACACTTGTGCTAGGTATGGAATAGTGATATGCAACAGTTGTACCCATGTAAAAGTTAATCTCCGCTAGCCAGAGGCTAAAAGATCTAAATCCTAGTGCTACAATCAGACCTCTTCTTCAACCCCTCTCAACCTTGATAGAGCAGAATCATCCCTGCTTACAGGTTGTTCTGATGATTGCATGAGAAAATGCTTGAGGAACAAAGGTTAGGCCATCGTAACACCTTCTCAGATGAAGGCTGCAGATGGGAATGGCTGTGCTTATCCTAGAGCTAGGTGAGCTGTCCTTTCAGGGAGGCAGAGTCTGTATCTGGAACCATCAGTCACATGCTGCTAACTTGAGGAAGCTGCGGATAAACTATTATGGAGTGAGAAGGCAGAGTTACTCATTGAATAATTATTATAAGACTTTGGCAGCGTCCTTCAGGACTGGATGCTTATGATGGTGTTGGTCTTCAGTGTGTTAAGCTCCTCCTCAAATCCAGCTGATACAAGTGACTTGTCAGCAGTACACGCATTAGAAATGAAGGATCTCAGATTTTCTCCCAGCATCCAGGGAATTAAAATCTACATTTTAGCAAATTTATACATATCCTGAAATTTAAGAAGCATTATAATCCAGTAGAGACCATAGGAAGATGGCTTCTTATTCTAATGATGCAAATTTTTTTTTTTTTTTTAAATGATGCAAATTTTAACACAGAGCAAAGTTCCACTTTTCAGTTGGCCACAAAGAGGGGAACCACCTCCACCATTTAATCCTCTTTTGGGCAACGCATTTCCTCCAGTTGCTCTTTATTTCTGTGAATAGATTAGGTTTCAGATGAATGATAATAGATTCGTTTCATTAGCCCTGTAGACACTAATTGGATCATCAGAACCAAGAATAAGGAAGAGTGGCAAGGGAAAAAGGAAACGCGCACTTATGGAGGAGTACTATTCCCATATATATTAATTGATTCCTCACAAAAGCTCTGTTAGAAGTCTTATTTCCATTATTTTACAGATCAGAAAACAGCTCAGAGAGGATAAGTAGCTTGCTAACTTCATGTCAAGGGTAGAGTGAAAATTAACTACAAACCTGTTTGTTTTAAACACCACATCACACTATTTTCTGCATTTCTGGTTGCTACTTACAAATTAACACAGAACTTAGACACTTAAAACAATGCCAATGGATTCTCTGCATCAGAATTGCAGACAAGGCACAGCGAAAATGCCTTATCTCCCCTCTGGATGAACAGAGTTAACTTACGGCTGGGGCTGGATTCACAGGAAAGCATCTTCACCCACATGGCGGGCAGCTGATGCTGGCTATCACGTTGGACCTTCGGGGGTACTTTGGGCCAGAACAGACACAAATGCCCTCTCCATGTGGCCTGAACTGCATGCAGCTGTAGTTTGTATCTTAATAGGTACGAAGTCTTCAATCTGTGTTCTACCACATTCTTTTGGAGTTATAGGTGGGTTACGACCTGCCCAGATTCAAGGGAGGACAGAGATTCTACCTTTGTGGCAAAATTGTCAAAGCCCCTATAGGCATTTTTCTTTAATTTACCTATAGACTCATGGGATAGTTATGGAGTATAGTTTGATGGGGGATGGTGGATCATTTGGATCAAGATTTTTGCTTCACCGTTGCCTAAAAGAAATTGTATTTGGTAGTAGAGTGGCAGGTAGGACGACAGGGCAGGCCACACCTGAAGGCTACAAGTGACTTTTTGCTACCTTTCTGTTATCTTTGCAGGCTTAGCCAAAGTAAGTAGAACTACAAACTCTGGTTCGTATCAGCAGGAGTTAGAAACCCTAGTTATAGCTATCAGTGGAGACTGAAAAGTTCCAGGTGGAACTTTTGGGTCATTGCAAAGGAAGTTTAATGTGGGAGACTGACATTGGGTTGTAATACTTGGGAAGAGATACTGAAAGCGACTCATATTTTCCCATTATTTTCATGATTCTTTTGCTTTTTATACTTTCTTGATCTGATTTACATTGACAAGATGTCTATTTTACAAGATATTGCAGCTTTTCAGGTTATTAGTATCAAATGTCAGGGATACTATAGAAAACCTAACCTGACAAGTGTTAGGGAATTTGAGGGGAGAAAGATCAGTGTAATGAAGTCTCCTTAGATTGATTCTGATGAAGCCCAGTCATGCTCCATATGGTTTATCTATGACTGTCTAGAAAGAGTTAAAAACCATTGTTGAAATTGGTTCATGAGTCTAGAAGGAAGTAAAGGAAATATTTCAGGTAGAATAGCCTTCAGGGTGATAAAGGCACTGTTATTAGTCTCATAAGAATATTCCCTTGTCCAAAAATACTACAAGAGGAAAGAACACAAGCAGAGATGACAGTAATGTGGTGAATGTAATAATCATAAAAGGATCAATGCAGATATGACTAAATGCTCATTCTCTTTATCTGCTGTCCCACCTCACTTCCACTGAAAACCACTAAGCTCAAGCTGAGTCATTAACAGAGTCATCCTTTTGCATTGCAAGATTTTCCAGCTTCTGATGCTATAACATCACAAGGACTGGTTCTCAGCTGCCATTCAAAGACAAGGAGGGCAAGAAAGTAAGATACATTTTTTTTCCAATATGTTGTAGGGCCTAGCAGTGAGGCGAATTAGAAAGAGCAGCCAATGTATAGGATTTGTTGAGAGCTGACTGGGCCCAGAGCAAAGCAGGAGGATCAAGCTAGGGAGTGAGTGGACCCCTAAGTGTAGAGGTGGAAGGAAAGGGTGGTTGCCACAGCTTGCATCTGCTACACAACTTTTGCCCTGAGGAAGGGAGCATATTCTGAATTAAAAAGCATCTGAAATATTCTGACACAGCAGTCGCAAGGAATTGCAGCCAAGGCAAAATAATCCTCTGTCTGAAGCAACCTTGACTCAGACACTGTGTTTTGGCAGGCTGCCACAGGCCTCTGCATGCATGAAGGTGGTTTTCTTGTGTGGAGAGACTCTAGTCATCAAAGTAGCAGCAAGAAAATGCTGGGAAATTTGAAGTGAGCGTGGAAAAATGCTTTCTGAGGTAAGGATGAACCACAGCTTTAGAGTTCAGGTTTATGAAGACCCTAACACAATGTTATGGTTCTAATATAAGCATGTCTTTGTATCTGGAAACTGGTTTAAGGAAATGTGTCTGATTGCCAAGTTGACAAGGGGTGGAATGTTATAGTTGATACATTGTGTCAACTTGGGGAGTCTAGAGGTTTGGCTGAGTGATTCAGTAGGAAACCAGGGTGCTTACTTTGGTACATCCTGAGCCTGTGGAAGAGGAGGGCATGGAGATTGTTTGAGAGCTACATGCCCCCTGGGTGGGGTTAGCCTGTTCACAATGTAAGGGAAGAGAAGAGGCTGCTTGCCGCTATTCTGCCCTTTTGCTGGTTGTTTTGCTGTGCTCTGCTGCCATGAACAGTTTGCCTTCTGCCATGTGCCACTCGGCTTCAGAACCAGCCAAGTATGGACTGAAACCTCCACAAACTGTAAACTAAATAAACCTTTCTTTCCTTCATTTTGGGTGTTGGGTATTTTGTCTCAGCAATGAGAGAAAAGTGACCAAGACAGACAAATGCACCCATGCTGTGGTTCTGCCCCTAGAGTTAGGTCGAGAGGAAATTGAACAAGGTTTTGGATTCTATCGTTTTTTTCATACCTCTCTTTCTTCAGAATACACAGAAATACTGATCACTTTTCTTCATCTGATGAATACTTTATTCATTGACATAACATTTGCCCTCAGAAACTGGCCAGGAATTTTTTTGGGGGGGGTGAGTGGGTGTGGAGAAAGCATTCTGAGATCCTGATGCTTTTCTATTTGTGTGTCTGAGGGTGAGGCATGAAAACGCTCAATAAATCTGTTTCCCTGTTCTCATATGCCCTGCTATGTATTGTTGGGATGTGCTACATATAGGTCCAGTACTTTCTAATTGGACTTGTGCTCTCACCGCATTATTATACGAGGCCGAGAGGCTAAGATTCTGTGTGATACCCCTTGATTCTCCTCTCCTCCCCTCCCCTCCCCTCCCCTCCCCTCCCCTCCTCTCCCCTCCGCTTCCCTCCTCTCCTCTCCTAGCCTCCTGAAATTTCCTGCCAGAAGAGGAAAAGTGACAGTATGGATGGATAAGCACAGATTTCTGTACATTGATCATGGATAAAGTTTAATTTGATTCCATTCAAGTTGAGCATATTTGGTCCTTGTCTGTTTTCTTCCATTCCATCCCAAGTCAGCCCTTCTGTTTCCATTCTAGCTGTCTCATTCCACTTTTTAAAATTTAAATGTTTATTAGTTCATATTTATAGTATATACTGATTACATTCATCACGAGGAGTTGGTACATGTACCTAACACCTTTTAGTTCTTTTGTACATCTTCACCTACCCTCCCTTACTTCTCCTTCCACCTATTGTTCCCCTTCCCATTTGCAAAAACTTTAATTTCCCTGTTTGCTATTATTTATCTTGCATTTTACTTTCGAATTTATTTATACTTTAGGTTTCTTATACAAGAGAAATTATGCAATATTTAAGCTTGCATGTATTAATGATTTCATTTAACATTATGATCACAAGGTACATCCATTTTCTTGCAAACAACTAAAATTTATGCCTCTTTATAGCAAAGAGAAGTCCACTGTGTATAAATATCTTATGTTCTTTATCTAATGTTCCGTTGATGGACATATAAGCCACTGCCAAGATTTTGCTATTACAAATGTGCTTCTATAAATATATATCAACAGAATATTATATCATTAACTTTTTCAGGAAGATACTTAAAAGAGGAAAGGATGAGTTGAATGGAATTTCTAGTTTTGTTCTTTGAAAAATCTTCACCCTGATTTCTGTAGTGGTTGTACTAGTTTACTATCCCATTACCAATGTGGAAATTTCTTCTTCCCTGCAGTGTTGGCAGCATTTGTTATTAGTTGGTATCTTGATGGTAACCTTTTTTGGGGAGGACAAAGATGAAAGCTCAGTGTCCTTTTAATTTGTATTTATCTAATGACCAGTGATATTGAAGATTTTTTTCATGTACTTATTAGCCATTTGTACATCTGCTGGTGAAAAATATTCATATTAGTTGCCTACTTTTGAGTAAATCTTTTTTTGGGGGGATTCTAGTTTTTTGAGTTATTTATATATTCTAGACTATATCTAGACTGTATCTAGAATACCTATCTGAAGAGCAGCTAGCATTTTTTCCCATCCCTTAGGTTGTCTCTTTAGTCTATTCATTGTTACCTTTGTCATATAGAAGAGTTTTAATGTGGTATCATCCCACTTTTTGGTATAATCCCACACAATTTGATGTTATTGTATGCAATCAGTGTTCTGTTCAAAAAGTCCTTGTCTATGCCCGTGTCTTTAAGAGTTTTACTTATTTTATCTTCCAGCAGATTAATTGTTTCTATTTAAATATTTGGATCTTTGGTACATCTCGATTTTATGTTCCTACATGGTGAGAGATATGGATCTAAAGTCAATCTTCTGTGTGAGTATAGTCATTTTCCCCAGGACTGTTTGTTAAAGAGGCATCTTTGCTCCAGCGTGTTTTTTTGTACCTTTTTCAAAGATCAGATGGCTGAATTTGCCTGGGTTGTATCTGCATGCTCTATAAGGTTGTTCGGAGATGGGGTCTCGCTATGCAGTTCAGCCCGGCCTTGATCTCACTTTGTAGCCCAGGCTGGTCTCCAATTCACAACCATCCCCCTTCATGCTGGGATTGCAGGCCTGGCGGTACCCTCTATAACGTTCCACTGCTCCACACGTCTGTTTCAGCGCCAGCAGCATGGCTTTTTTTTTTTTTTTTTTTAAATCACAGTTGCTTTGGGAGTAAAAGAAAATTAACAGAATTGATAAAAGCAACAGAAAGGAACTAACAGGGAAAAGAAAAAACATCAGACAACAAAATTAAGAATAAAACCCCCCTGCAAAACCCCAAACTAATGGAGGAAAAGAGAAATGAGTCAAAAAAAGAGTTCTCTATGTTTTTGAATGAAGCCCCTTCCCAGGAAGGGTGCTCTGCAGTATTGGAAGCCACCAGGTAGAGGGAAGGATAGTGAGCCACTATGCAGACCCATTGTATCTCCACAGTCATATTTTTGGGTGTGACTGCTGAATCCTGGTATGCATTTCCTTCTGGGCGTGGTTGGTCAGTAGTGTCTGCCTTAAGGCTGTGTGCTCCAGGTCACAGCCTTCCCTGCTTATCTTTAGGGCCTTTGGGTTTAGATAGGTTCCCTTCCCTGGGAGCTAGGATGCACTTTCTGGATTGCTTTGTCCTTTTGTCTGAGTTGTGCTCTTTTTCTCCAGCTTCTCTATAGTTTCTAGTTTTCCTGTCGGTGCCCTCCTGATTCCTAGAGACCAATTTGTCTTTTTCTTCGCCAAGTTGTTGTTTTGATTCCAGATCCCAAAAAAGCTCTATTTTATAGGTCTTTATCCCACCTTTTAAAATATTTGTTGCTATCTTAGGTGGCTGCAGACCAGCTTAGTCCTCCTAAGGATTTAAAAAGAGGATGAAATCTACTCAGCTAGAGTTGCTTTCTAAGTTGCCCCCTAGTATGGTCACCTCTGTCTATCTAATCTTTAGAGGATGCAAAAAGACCTCAATTTTTTCCAATTCATTTGAAGATCAGGCAGATACAGAGAAAGTTAATTCAAAACTACGGTCACCAGGAGAAGTCCACATTTCCTGTCTCAGCCTATTCTGTAAATTCCATTTTATTTATACATACACACACACACACACAATCCTTTTCAGCTGTAGGAGATTCCCCCCATGGACAAAGCCTTACTAACCATCATAGGACACACAAAGATTCTATATAAGTGTTACTCAGGAGATTTATCCAATTGCCCTCAATTTATCCACTGCATGTTCAAATTTTATTCAGTGATATTTCTGGTCTTTCCCTTGGACACACCCCATCCACTTCTCCTTTGAGGCACTGCAAGGAGGAAGCATTATTAGGAGAAAGACTAGTACATGGGGCCATGACTATAGTGTTCTTATTTTTCTGTGAAGCTCCAGTGCATCTGCAATACACATTTGTCATTCTATATATCTTTGTTAATGGATATCTACGTTGTTTCAGTGAAGAGCGAGCTGTGTGAAATTGGGCAAGACGCCTGAGCCCGCTGGGTGTTAGTTTCCTTCTCTTGAAATAGAGGTAGTTTGGCTAGGTCAGTTGTTTTCTGATCCTGGTGAGACTTCTGATTTAGGAGGTTAATTCTAATAAAATCAGAATCAGACAGTCAGGTTAGCATGACAGTTAGGAGAATCACAGTGCAGCTCTACTACGTACTAGCTGAGTGATCATGGGCAAATTACTTAATCTTGCTGAGTCTTAGTTTCGTTATGTGTGAAAGGGACATAACAGCTACATCATAAATATCTATTGGAGTTAAATGATTTAATACATGTACTGTGTCCCCTATAATGCCTGGCATGGAAAAAGTATCCTGTGAGTGCTGGCCATTTGCTCTGAAGACTATCAGTGTAAATAATACTCTTTCTGGATTCTCAAGTTTATGATCAGTGAAGAGTAGGTCATAAACTATGTGAAATATAAATATATGCTAAAAGAAATGAAGTATGATAACATGTTATCAGGATCCATATCTATGTAGCAGGTCTATTAATCATACAGCTTTTTAAAAAGTTTATAATTTTCTGAATGTTTTACATTTATATACTCTACATGTATAAATCTTTGCTTAAGGACAAATAATAAGCATAAAAAGAACAATAGTGCTTAAAGTGCTATGTAATTGAGTACATGGGATCATAACCTAAGAAACTCTATGGTGGCCTTATGTGCCAAGCCCTGTCACCCGGGTTAAAGGAGGACAGACAACAGGGCATGGCCTGCCGTATAATTTATTCTTTAGTTTCATTTCTTTCCACTTCGTGCCTCATACTCCGTGGTTAAGTCTGAACTATTTTCAGTTCTCCAAAGAAGATTCTGTCTAAAAGTTCTGCCCAGCCATTCAATTGACCAATATTTATTAACAATTTGAAATGAACTCTTGGGAGAACAGCAAAACGGGCAATTTTTCTTAGAGGAAATTATTTATGATTAACTCTTTTGACTAAGAAAATTAGAAGCCCTATTAAATACTTGACTTGTATATTTTTTGAATCAGAAAGGACTAGTGAATAAAATGAAGGTCCTGTCCTGAGTAATAATTAGTACACAGTAGACTCTCAGTGCTTGGCATGTATTAATTCATGCCATCCTCACAATAACCCTGGAAAGGAGATGCCCTCATCCTCTCCACTTTAGAGATATGAAAATAGAACCATTGAGAAGTCAGATAACTGCCCACCCTTTGACAGTTGCTAAGCAGAGCAGGCGGTACTGCAGACTGAGTTGAGGCTTCCAGGCTACCAGACCCCAGGGCTAGAAGCACCTATACTAGACCACAGCAGACATGCAGGTGTTCCAGGGAGCCTGATGGCGCCTCTTCTTAAATGAACTGGACATGGCAATAGAAATACACAAACCAGGTTCAGTTAGAAAACACTAATCAAAATATCCATGATTTGTGAGACAATTTCAAGTTGTTTAGTATATATGTAATTTTAATCCCTAAAAAATGTGGGGGGATAGAAAAATTTGAAGAAACAATGAGCAAAGGATTCCTCAAATTTGAGGAAAACTAAAAACAAACAACAAACTCAGTCAACTCCACACATGAGAAACACAAAAATTTTACAAAGAAAATCCACCAATAACAAAACCTGTAGAGGCTGTGGCAAAAAAGGAACCCTATTGCACTGTTGGTGGGAGTGTAGACCACTGTGGAAATCAGTTTGGAGATTTCAAAACTCTAAAGTAGGAGTAGAAGTCTCACAAAACTAGGACTAGATGTCCCACTTAACTGAGCTAGCCCCCTCCTGGGTATTTTATCAGAAGAATTAAAAGCATCATACACAGCAATATATGTGCACCCATGTTTATAGCAGCACAATTTGTTATAACTAAATCTTGAAAACAATACAAATGCCCATCAACTGAGGATTGGATAAAAAAGATGAGGTATTTTTATACAATGCAGTACTGTTGAGCTATTAAAAAAGATAAATTAGAGGCTTTTGTAGGTGAATGGATGGAACTAGAGACCATATTCATAAGTGAAATAAATTGGACCCACATGTGTAAACATCATGTCGTCTCCCTGGTGTAGGAACCTGAAAGAGTAAGTTAAACTCAGAAGGTAAAATAGATAATAGGAAAGGGAAAGAAGTTGCTAAAATGAAGGGACAACTGGGATGAGGGAAAAAAGAAAAATGAAAGAAAGAAGGATACACACACACACACACACACACACACACACACACACACACACCACACACATATATATATAGCTGGGATAATTGTACTGCTGATGTCTGATGGTCTATTGAAAGGAACAGGGCTGGAGGTACAGCTCAGTGGGCTAAGTGCTTGCCCCTGAGCACTAGGGCCCTGAGTTCGATCCCCGGTCCCGGAAAAAAAAAGAAAGGAACAGTTCATGCTTAAAAATTTTTTTTTATTCTGATCAATTTTGCATGCTTACAACTGGTAAGCTAAACAACTTATTTGAAGACAACAATATGCAATGGAACAACCATTGGTGAATGTCTACCATCTTGTCTAGTGAAACCTTGTATTATCTCTAATGTTTTACCTAATAATTTTTAAAATTCTCTTTAATGGTTTGAACAATTTTCCATTTTTACATCTGGTAATCTGAGCAATGTATTTGAAGCTAACAATATGTAATATAACAACCACTGTTAATTCCTATCATCTTATTTTATTTGTTTATGTTTGTGATGTGGATATGCTGCTATTTTTTTTCTTTTACTACTCTCTTTAAAATAAAAAAAGAAAATCCAGTCAAGTTACTCAAAACTAATGATAAGGAAGAATATCTTAAAATCAGCCAAAGCATAGAGGACAAATACAGGACAAATCACACACAGAGGCCCAGGATGAGAAACAATCAACTTCCCATCGAAACAAAAGGCAAACGAGAAAGCAGTAGACACGAAACATTTCAGAGTAGTGCCAAACAACTCAATCTAGAATTCTAAACTCAGAAAAAATATCTTTTAAAAATGAAAATGAGATAGACTTCTTCAGATAGATGAAAGTTAAAAAGAACTCATTACCAGCAAACCTGCACTATAACAGCTATTAAAGGGTGTCTTAGAAGCAAGAGCCAAATAATATTGTATAAAAACATAGATATACACAAAGGAATGAAAAATAGTTGGGTATGGTGGCACGTCTGTATCTGTAATCAAAGCATTCAAAAGGCTGAGGCAGGAGGACTGCCATGAATTTGATGCTAGCCTGAGTTACACGGAGAGATCCTGTCTCAAAAAAAAAAAAAAAAAAAAGAGAGAATGAAGAATAGTAGATCTGGAACTAAATAAGTATATGACATTATTTTCTTATTATCTGAAATCCTTGCTAAGCATTTAATGACTAAAAATAAAAATCATCACGTACAAAAATTATAATACATAACAATGAAAAGTGTGTGAAAATGATAGCCCAGGAGTCGGAAGGAGAGGAACTATTAATGTTGTGCAAATTTCATGAGAAATTAATTATATGTATATATATCTTGACTCAAGTGAGAGATATATGCCAGGAAAAAGAAATTTGACCATGTCTAGAAATATTTTCATTGTTTAGATATCAACATAAAAACAAAACTAAGTCAGATGGCATGATTCCAGGCTCAAAGATGGAAAGCAGAAAAATGTAGGTTTAAGGAGCTGAAGCCTTAGCTTTCCCTGGCACAAAGTCAGTATTAGAGTTGGAACCATGCTTTTTCATACTGTTAATGATGAACAAAATTGTTGAGTTGAATTTTTAAATCTCAAAACTAAAATAACTATCACTGGGAACTGTGTGGAGCCCAATTATAAAGGAATTGAGTTGTAATTGTAAATTGCTGAATGTAGTAATTATTGTGGGAGATGTACGGTAATTAGTTTGTAATATGAAGACTTCTGTTTTGTGCTTTTTGCAATACCTTCCAAAAAGGGGAAGTAGCTATGGGTACACAGAATTTGATTTGAGCTCTGCAGTCTTTTTAGGACTTATTTTTTCCTGTAGCAAGCCAGGGGTTTGTGTGTTAGCAATACTTGTGACAGAAAATTGTGGCTAAGAAATCAGAATAGAGTACATGGAGCAAAGAAGAACAATACTGATGAATTTTTGGTAATAACCAACTCACAAGTTATCATAGTAAAAAAAATTAAGTTGTCCCAGTGTTCCATAGTCTCAAGGAGTAGAACATAGGTGCAGGAAAAGGAGTGTGAGTGTTGAATAATTTTGAGTTGAAATACCCACTTCCACATATACCAGCTGTGAAATTATTTTTAATCCATCAACAGAAATGATAATATCTATGTTTTAAAGTGATAGGGGTTGTAGAGATAATGCATGTAAAGTACTTAGCACTCTAAGGTACTTACTCTAACAATGAGAATTTGCTAAAGGTTGTAAAAATTCTAGAAAGGCAAATAAAACACACTCCTTTCTTTTTTTTACTTGTATATGTTTGTGATACACAATAATTACATTCATTTTGGGGAATACATATATCCTCCCCTGACTCCCTTTCCTAGATCTCCTTTTCTATTTCCAAAATATTTTATCCCTATTTTCTACTATCTCTCCATTAAAAAATACTTATATTTAACTTTTTATATCTCATTTATTTTAGTTAACATTATGGTTTCGAGACCCACCCATTTTTCTACAGATGACTCAAAAGTCACACACACACACACACACACACACACACACACACACTTCATTATCTATTCATCTGATGATGAACGTCTAGCCATAATTTAGCTTTTGTGAGTTGTGCTGCTATGAACATGTTTCTGCATATATCACTGTAATATGACAACAAAATCTTTCAGGAAGATACCCAGGAGGGGAAATTCAAATGAAATTTCTACTTTTGGGTTTTTGAGGAACCTCCACACTGATTTCCACTAGTGCTAGTTTATATACCTGGCAACAACATAGAGGATTCCTTTGTCCTCCATAGAGTATTTACGAGCACTGGTTGTTTTTGAGTCCTTGATGATAACCAGTTTAATAGGAGTAAAATGGAATCTCATGTAGAGATTCATGTGTTTTTCTGATTTGCATTTTTTAATGACCAAAGATGTTGACCATTTTTTTTTCATATTCTTGTTCACCGTTTGTACTTTTTGAGATCTATGTCTTCATTTCAATTGCCTATTTTTTGATTAGGTCTTTTGTGTTTTGGGGGTTCTAATTTTTTGAGTTCTTTACATATTTTAGGTATTGATCTTCTGTCCTAGGCATAGATAGTATAATTTTTCCCATCCTGTAGGTCATCTCCCATTTGTCGCTTCTTGGTTTTACGTCTTGTACAACTGTTCAGGAAGCACTTGCTTATGCTTGTGTCTTCAGGTGTTTATCTATTTTACACTACACCGGATTCAGTGTTTCTGTTTTTATATATAGTCTTCTATCATTTTGATTTGATTTTTGTAGATGGTGAGAATTGTGGCTCTAGTTTTATTTCTTTGCGTATGGATAAGCATCTTCCCAGCATTAGCTGCTAAAGAGGCTGTCTCTTCTTCAGCATTAGTTTTTAGCCACTTTAGCAAAGATCATATGGCTAAATGTGCATGAGCCTATTTGTGTCTTCTATTCTATTCCACTGGTTTACATGTCTGTTTTGTGCAACTATCATGCTGTTTTTACTGTTATAACTTTGTGGTATAACTTGAAATCCAGAACTGTAATGTCTTCCATTTTGCTGTCTTTGCTTAGGATTGTTTTTGCTAATCCAGGTGGCTTCTAGGTCTATATCAAGTTTAGGGTTGTTTTTCCTAATTGTATGGAAACCATCCTTGTGTTGATTTCTAGTTGTATTGAATAATCCTTGCATCCCTGGGATGAAACTGTCTTTATCAGGTTGTTTGACCTTTATTAAGGATTTGTTGTAATCTGTTTTCAAGTATCTAACATAATGCTGTCAACCCTTAAACTGTTCTTGTAAGAGTCAGAGATGTTATTTAGAAAGTGCCTGTAATGGCTTCCACATAGTAAATGCTCAATAAATGGTAGCAAGCATGAATATCATCAGAAAACTGGTCAAATGTCCTGAAGTCAGAGGATGTGGTTCTCGTTGAGGTTTTGTTGCCCAATAGTGAAGTGCCCTTGAGCATGATGCTCACTGCCGCTGCTTCCCAAACCTCTCACTGTCAGCACCCTCTGACCTTTACAGTACCATGGTGTGCTGGCCTTTTCAATTCTAGAAAGACGATAGTGCGGAATGAAAATTTAAACAGTGGGCAGGTATGTGGATCTCAACCAACCAAATCCTCGATCAAACATTATCAACTGTTTGTTGTATATTCTTTTAGGACATTTTCCCACTCTGTGTTGTACATATATGTATATATGTGCTTACTTTTATGAAAAAATGTATCACTCAAAAGATTACATGTACGATGATTGTACTCAGGAGCATCCTCAGACCTTTTAATTATTTTTTAAATTTTGAGACAGGGCTTCAGTTGACCAGTGTTCAAGCTTGTTATCCTCCTGTCTCAGCCTCTCCAATAGCTAGGATTACATGCATAAATTCCCATTCCTGGCTTATTCCATGTCTTAGTTTCTTAATATTCTCTCAAGTACCAGTTTGTTTCAAAGAAATAAGGATATACATATATATATATATGTATTATATATACATCTGGATATATATATATATATATATATATATATATATATATATC
Source organism: Dinomys branickii (assembly GCA_004027595.1). Classification (NCBI taxonomy): domain Eukaryota; kingdom Metazoa; phylum Chordata; class Mammalia; order Rodentia; family Dinomyidae; genus Dinomys; species Dinomys branickii. Next base: position 52,354 of record PVLD010001966.1, read on the forward strand.
TCCATATTTTGGTTCATGTCTATTACATGGTAGTGTGTATTATATTTTTAAAAAGAGGAAGAAATATACATTATTTATTTAATCTACTTTGGCAATAGATCTAGAAGTTAATTTTCTTATGCTTTTAAAAACAGTGGAGCAGCTGGGCATGGTGGTGTCTATCTGTAATCCCAGCACTTGGGAGGCTAAAGCAGGAGGATTGCTGTGAGTTTGAGGTCAGCCTGAGCTACAAAGTGAGTTGGAGACCAGCCTGAACTGCATGGTGAAACCCTGTCCCAAAAAGACAAAAAAAAAAAAAAAAAACCCAATGCAGCAAATAGTTATATTTCTGAACATTATTTTTATATATAAGTACATTTATCTATAAGATCAATTTTCAGAGGTTGAATTGCTGGATCTTGGGATATGTAGAGGAAAATTCTGATAAAAATTCTTAAATTATTTTTCAAACAGGGTGAACAAACTTATGTGGCCAGTAACTGTATGTGTAATTATTTCTTCACATACCAATGCTTCGATAACATTGGCGCTTTGTAGAGAATAATTTTTCAGTGACATATTCAGTTCATCCTTTATTGGTCACATTTATGTCTAATATAAATGACTTGATTCATCAAATATATAATCTCATAAAACTTTATTGTGTGTAAAGTACGGTATTAGATGTTTAGAGAAGTCAAAATTTATTAGATATTTTTTGCTCTTGACTAGATACTAACACACTTTTGAGGGATGTGTATGTACTTTGGCCTCAGACTACCTTTCCCACCTTATCTATTTGTAATACATTTTGTCACCACTGTGGACCTAAAAGTGATTACGTTTCAGGAATACTTTCTGTGAGCACTGGAAATGTGACCATGTTGGTAGCTGTAAGAATTCCCATGAACACACAGAGTAGGAGAATGACTGCTGTGAGCAATGCAAGCCAAACTCTCCAGCCTCTGTCTTGTACACACTCATTTGCCACCATATGCATTTTTCACTGCTGTGAGTGGGTGCAAGGAAACAGGCGGGAATTTATGACTTATGCCTCTTTCATAGCTTCTTCAAGGTAGCTAATCCAGGATTGGCTTCAAACGAACCGAAGGTAATGCAAGGTTTATACTCAGAACACTTGAGAAGATTGAAAGCCTTCTGCAAAAATAGGCAGCAAAATAGATTTAAAGAGATAGAGGTTTCTCTTCTGGACTTGTTTGGTCTAAGGAGGCAACAGAGCAAATTAGTGGTGGCGTGTTCTCTGCACATGGAGGATCAGGCCCAACTTCAGAGGGCAGGTTAGCAGGCCCCCTTAAAGAGATGGTCAAGTGCAATAGAGTTAATCTGTATGAATTCAGAGGATAGTTTTCTTTCTTGACATAGGAAAATGATATCCACTAACATTTATTGCATGTTACTATGTAAACTTTGTAATGGGGACTCTAAAATGCCCTTTGTGGATGAAAAATGACTAGTGAGGCTGGCTGGTAGCAAAAAGAGAATGCATTAAATTGTGAGAGCCATTGACACTCATAGAGGAAGCGATTTGTCTGCATTTCTGAGAATGTTTCCCACTCACTTAAGGACCAAGCTTGGTGCACTAGCGTCTGCCAGCTCACATTATGAGCTGTGAGCATAATAATTTATGCTCATAATTTCTAAGATGTGCCCTATCAGCAGGTTGCACTGTTACTAAATATTTGGAAATAGTGAGAGAACAAGAAAATTGGGAAGCACTAAAGTTTTAATCTTTTGAAGTCTTGATCCATTTCCAATGATTGGTTATATTCCCAAACAAGAGAACTTTTATCTTGACTGTGTTTGCTTCCCCTTGCATTCATGTTCAGATGCCACATAGTGTGAAGATCAAATCAAATTATTCTCACATTAAATTTTTATTTCTAAATTTATCAGGTGGATCTTAGAAGATATTAAAGGTAGATGTAAAAAATCAATATTCTCTTTCATCCCTTTCAAATGTTTCTATGGTTTTAAAATCTATAACATATCATATAGTAAATAATAAAAATATCTATTAATTCTAAAGGAGCGCTATATCTCTTTTCTCTGGAGCATAGCTGCAAAAGATTTATATATATATATATATATATAAACCTTATATATATGTGTGTGTGTGTGTATATATACACACACTCATCATTAAAAAATACAAATAGCAGTTTCCATCTCAAAAAGTCTTCCCTTTGCTCAACAAACTCACTCCAAGTCAATATCATAGACAATAGTATGGCATTTGTCTCTTCATCTCTTCAGACCTTTTTATTTTTATGAGCATTCACATATATGTTAATTTATATGTTATGGAAACATGTATAAGTTTAAAAAAGAAATCTGGAGAACAGTATATTTTTCTACCTCCAGCTTGTTTTTCAAAAAATAAGAGTGTATGGATATTGTCCACATTGGAAAAAGCAGGTATTCCTCAATCCTTTTATTATTTATGCATTGTCTCAAAATGTAGATGCACCATGACTTAACTATCCACTTTTTGATAGACACTTTATATTTAAAATAAATATTGATTACTAGGATGATAGTCATTGTACAAGTCAAATCAGCTGGTAAGATATAAATCCACAGTTTCTATTTAAAAATCATGTTCTAATATTTTGCTTAAATTTTTTTTTACACAATTATACCAGTGATGGCAAAGATAATAGGACATGATCCCACTTACATTTAGCTAGTAAGAGCTAGTTGCTGGTAAGAAATTTTGCAGCATGTATAAAGAGTTTAAAGGTTATCTTCTTTGATTTAGTAATTCCATCTCTAGAATTCCAAAGTAATAATCAGTACTATAGAAAATGTTTATAGATATGGATATTTATGATAGAAAAAGTTGGCAACAAATATTTGGCAACAAATATTGAACAACAATAATTAAACATTTGTGTGACCAAATTATAATTTGTAGCTAGTACAGTCATATTTTCAAAGAAAATTTAATTGCATAAAATGTTTACAGCACAATGTCAAATGAAAAAAGCTAACATTTATTATCTAGTAAAATGCTTTCTTTAAGTTTTCTGTATTTTTTGCTGTTTTATAACAATGAACTTTTTACATAAAGGGTAAATATTACTGATATTTTGTGCTGAAAAAGTAATAGGTGTGTATGAGAGGAGCAATACTAGCTCCTTTCTGTTAATGTGCCTTGCAAACATTCATGAGGACTGTGTCTTCTAATTCAGTGAGCAACATCGTGTTTTAGTCTTTTTGGTGGGCTGCTACAGGATCTACCAGATGTGTCTCCCGGGGAAGGGCTGTCTCACTCTAGACAAGAAGATGAAGAATCCAGTGGAAGATTGTAGCACACACAATGACACTTGCTGAGTTTGGGTTTCTAGTGTGTTTTTCAAATACTACAGAGGATAGTGCTTTCTCATTTGGGTACCATTACTCCCACAACTGAAACAGACAGGAAAAATCCCACAATCCATCCATATGGAAAGTGTATTTTGGAAAATTGCAGTTCAAATGACAAAATTTTGAGACTTGAAGGAAAATATGAGAGAAGCTAATTTGCTCTTTGAAATTATAAAGCCAAAGAAGGAAAAAGCCTCAGAATTTTAATAGCTATATAGTAAAGGAGTATCAAATTTTATATAGCAGGATTTTTTTTATTTTAAAAATAAAAGAATAAAAACACTAACAAACAGACACACAGTAGCACAAGAACAGTACAAAAACTGAACTACAGATAAGGTGGCAGGGGATCAACAATGGTTGTTGTATTACACATTGATAAGTTCAAAGTGTATGCTCAGGACAATACAAATAGACATACAAGATTGATCAAACAATCACTGATTGTTCCTTACATCAAAACAACATGAGACAAAGTACAACCATGTCAGCCATCCCACACATACATACATACCTACACAGCTAACCCCTCTTCCTTTTCTCCTTCCCTTCATCCCGATTGCTCTCTACCCTTGAGCAGTCTCCCTTCATACCTCCTGATTTATATTCCCACCTCTAGGTTCCTACACTAATGATACAATATGCAGTTTGCACATGCACATCTGATTTACCTCACTTATGAGTATGGTCTCTAACCGTGACCATTTGCCTATAAAAGCCTCTAGTTTGTCTTTCTTTATAGCTAAATAATATTCCATTCTGTAAAAATGCCACATTTTTTTAGTCCAGTCCTCTGTGGATGGACATTTGGGTTGCTTCCCTGACTTAGCTATTACAAATTGTGCTGCTATAAACATGGGTGCACATGTATTACTGTGATACGATGTTTCTAGATCTTGTGGGAAAATACCCAGAAGGGGAATAGCTGAGTTGAATGGGACCTCTCGACCTACTTTGCTGAGGAACCTCCAAACTGATTTCCACATTGGTTTCCCCAGTCTGCATTCCCATCAGCAGTGGAGAAGAGTTCCTATTTCTCCACAGCCTCGCCAGCATTTGTTATTGGATGATTTCTTGATGCTGGCCAATCTTACTGGGGTGAGATGAAATCTCAATGTTGTTTTCATTTGTATAGCAGGTTTTTTTGCTTGAAATGTGAATTCTATATATTATCTGTAGCAGGATCTTGGTCTTTTGCAATTTTAAAAAGTTGAGAAAATTCTTGCCTATATTTCATGCGAGAATGTCAATAGTTTAAGTACTTCTTTGGGCCGTGTAACTCAGACACATACCATCGCTTAAGACACATGCCATACGGGATGCCTACGTATCAGTGCTGCCTTTGGTCGTAGTCAGAAACGTGTGTAAATTGGAATAACCAAACCTAAACTGATGAATAATTTCAGTGGGTTTTAAGGCCATAGTTACAAAATCTAAAATCGATGACTGCAGTAGGCTGCTTTTCCTGATCTCTGTTACACTAGAAGTCTTCGGCACCTAACTGCTGCGCTCCCACCCCTTCCTTTGTTCCCCCTTTTCCTTCTCCTCCTTTTCCATCATCCTTTTCTCTTTTCCTCATCCAAACTATGTGCTTTTAGTGGAGCCTGAAAATCGTAACACCATAGGCAGAGGGCAGAGCAATCTGCCTCTTCCTAGCATCTTCTTAATTAATTAGAAATGAGCAGGAAGATTTCTTCTTTTTCTGGCCATTAGCTGGAAAACTGTAAGCCTAGGGTCACTTATGACTTTATCCATAGGCTTGTACAAGCCTCATGAGAAACGGAGGAGAAGTCAAAACACAGAGGGAAAGTAAGCATGGGCAAAGCACCCACACGTGCACATGGCAGTGGCGGGGGGTGCACACAACCATTCCTGAGGTTGTCTGCCCTTTTCATTTCTATCGTCCCCCCCCCCCCCGCTGCTGTGCATAAACAAATTTGAGTTCGGTTTCCATAGCTTGCAGCCAAAGAGCTTTCACTATTTCAACAACATACTCAGCTAGTAGTCAAAATAAGAAACAGTGGGAGGGATATAGAATTATCCTTGGACATACTAACTCTACTTGCTTTTTAAAAATTCCTAAGTATGAGTATTTAAGGAGTGCATCAGTAGGCACTTTACAAAAGATGTGCCAACCCTTATTTTCTTTGAAGTTGATTAGTTGTGGGAAGAACTGGGGATGACTAGGACAGGGAGTTTGACTTATAAATAAGAAATGAGATGGGAGTAGCAATACCCTTATGCAGCACAGAAGCTACGTCTCAGAAGGGAGTAGAGGAATTCATTTAGGATCCCAAGTATTCCACTTTTCATCTGCTCTCAGAAATGGAAATATGATTGAATATATTATATATTGAAAATACAGAATTTGCCTTTTTCAGAGACTAAGCAAGATGAGATTGTGAGTAGATTTCTTGCTTATCAATACAGATAAAGAATACAGATAAAGAAAAGACCTGGTTACCATGGAATTACTGTGTTTGTGCTTCTCTGTAGACACAGGGAATGTGCTTTATGGACCCTTTCATATTAAATTTGGCTGACTTTCACATAGATCATGATTTTTCTCTTTATGCCTTCTATTTTTTAAAAAGCTTTACTGAAGTATAATAGATGTTTGTTAAACCATGTGTGAAGTGTGTGATTTTGTAAGTTTTGACATAAGTGTATAACCATGAATTCCTCACTACAATTAAGGTAACAAGTACGTTTATCCTGACAGGGCTTTGCAATCTCTCTTACTAGCCCCTCCCTGGTACTCCATGATGTCATATCTATTTCTCCCTGCAGTTCTATCAGCTTTTACTTTCTATTGCTGCATAAATTTCTGGATTGGAGAATTCCTCCTTATGAATTAGCCACTTTATAATTATGTCTGGCTATTTTTATGATATTCTCTTCCTGACTGGTTTTAAGCAATTGATTATGATCTGCTTTCATGTAGTTTAAATTTTTTTGCCTTAGAGTTCATTGAGTTGTGTGGCTGTATGGGTTTAAAGCTTTCACCAAATGTGAAAAAATTTTGAATATTATTTTTCAAAAATTGCCTTCTCTTTTGAAGAACCACATGTTTATACCGTATATTTTTAGACTTCATGATGGTTCATTGTTTTCCTTGTCTTCCTCCTCCTCATTTTCTCTCCTCTTATTTTTCCTCCTTCTCATTCTACTGTTTTCTTTTTCTCTTCCATCCTTTTCAGGTAGTTTCCTTACATACTTAACTAGATACCAAAAACATTTCCAGATCTCTGGAATTTTTTCTCTACCTCCTTTTCCTCTGATGTATTTTCATTCTGTAATTCATTTAGGAGACTGTTGATATGTCTTCCACTTTGCTAGTTTTCTCTTCTGCAGTGTCTAATTGGTTGTTTATTTTAACTACTGTATTTTTCATCTCACACATTTTAGATTTTTATTCTAGAAGAAATGTTTGGGTCTTTTAAGATTAGCTCCTATTTTTCTACTTAAAATTTTAGTATGTGGAATGCAGTTATAACTGCTCTAATTTCCTTTTCTGCTGACTTTAATATTTAGTTCAGTTTTGGGTTGATTTTGATTAATTAACTTTTCTCATTGTTATGAGTATATTTCCTGTTCTTTATGCACACCTGGATAGCAGATATAATATTTTATTTTGTGGGATACTGAATTTTTTGTATTCTTCTAAATGTTCCTGAGCTTTGTTCAGGGATGCAATGGTATTGTTTAGAGTTAATTTGATCCTTTTGAGTCTTGTTTTTAAGATTTGATAGGTGAGTTTGAATCCCTGTTCAGTCTAAAGATAACAGTTTTTTCCACTATTGGAGCTGGATTTTTTAATGTTATGCACAATCCTCCATGATATACGACGTTTTCCAGCCTACCTGCATGAGTTTGGGCTACCCCTTCAAGTAATTTTAGATCACTGTCTTCTCTCAGGTAGTTTCCTCACAGGCATGTATCGGTCAGTACTGAGCTAAATGAGTTACAGGAAACTTTCAGATCTCTGGAGATGTCTGTGTAGTTCTCCCCTCTGGTCTGTTCTCTACCTGCCTCCATCTCTTAGGACTCAGCCTCCTTTCTCCAATTCAGTGAATTCTTGGTTTCTTTCTTTCTTCACTCAATTGCCTCAACAAACTCTAGCCCTCACCTGGTTTATTTTCCATATTTGTGGACCACTGACTTCATTTGTCTAATTTCTATTGTTTTAAAAATCATTATTGTGCACATTTTGTCTACTTTTGGTTGCTGTAAATAGTGCTTATTATTCAAGGTAGTAGGTACCCTACAGTATAGTGGTGGAAAATGTAAATGTTTTAGCAAATATAAGTCTTTTCTTTGCTCATTTTTAGAATGAATTAGGAGATAGTTGTATAATCAGAGAGATAGAGATTATGAGGTCAATGTCTTTCTGATAAATCAAGTGAGACATGGTAGCTACGACAGTCAGCTTTCTGAGATAATCAACATATAGAGAAAAAAAATCGCCTTTTTGGGCTGATGGTTTTAGGGGGTTCAGTCCATGATCAGGCAGATCCATATTTTAGGCCTCAGGTGATGCAGTACATCACATCACGGCTAGAACACATGTTGCAGCAAAACCCACCCCATGGCTCGCAAGCAGCAGAGAGAAAGATGCAGGGGCTGGGATCCAACTGTCCACTTTGATGTATGCCCCCAAGGACTCGCAGACACCCTGCCAGACCTCGTTTTTTAAAGGCTCCATCACTTCCCTGGGGTCCAAGCATTTAGCACGTGGGTCTTAGGGGAGCATTCAATAAACAAACTGTAGCAGTAGCTAAGGTTTGCAGGCAGCAAATTAGTAAAATTAGTAAAAATTAGTAAAATGAAATTAGTAAAGTGAAATTAGTAAAATTTTCACCTTAACTTCAACAGATTTAGCACCCAGCTACAGGTAGGCTGAACAGATACAAGCGGCTGGAGGGCCAAGCCAGGTAAACCTGAAATTTAAGGCTTACCAAGTCAAGGTGGATCAGGCATGTGGGGAAATGTCATAAAGAGGGAAGAGGGCACCTGTGGAGATTCCTTCCCAAGTTCTCCAGGTAGGCAAATTCCTTTCTCCCAAGATAAATGCAGCATTTGAAAGAGACATCAAACGTCCCTCTGAGTAGTATCCCTGACTGCGAACTAGGGGTGAATATAAATGTTCTCATGAGTAGAGTGGACTTGGGAGCAGGTGGGTCTTGGCTCTCTCAAGTGACCTTTGAATAAACCAACTCTTAATTTTACTTCTTTTTACAACTTAATTTTTTTTTTCTTTTTTTTGCAGAGCTGAGGATCAAACACAGTGTCTTGCACACGCTAGGCAAGAACTCTGCCATTAAACTACATGTTTCCCCAGCCTTATTTCTTTCTTTTTTTTTTTTTTTTGCGGTACTGGGGATCGAACTCAGGACCCTGCACTTGCTAGGCAAGCGCTTATTCCACTGAGCTGTATCCCCAGCCCCAGCCTTATTTCTTATTTGAAGCTGTGCCACATTCTCTGGTGATTTATGTGGTGCATGTTCTTCCTCTCTTTGTCTTTTTCTCTCTTTCTGTCTGGCCTTTTGTTATGGTAATACCAGCTTATAAGGCATATGAGATTGTGATAGCCTCATTATTTCTCACCTCCACAGAATTATAACCAGCTTCACAGCTGTATGAATGAAAATTGTCGTGATAATGAAGTTGCCATTGACTTTCTCCTCTCGGGAGAAAAGTCCTGTCTTATTCTAATGACGAGGTCCTCAGACCTATTCAGTGCTGACATACGAACAGGGGTGTCACCAATACGATGTCTGGACTTAGACATTGTTCCAGCAGTAGCTTCTTTTCTGCTGTTCCCCGTGTCACTGGGGTGTTTGGTGAGGGATCTGAGAACCACCTTGCCAGGGTGGGGCCTGCAGCCCAGCGCTGACTCTCTTGCTGTCTGTCACCCAGCTATTGTCAATTCCAGGTCCTGGGAGAATGAAACACACACTCCCCTTGCCAAATGCTTGGTAATCCAATCTAAGCAGAGGGCTTTGAAAGCTCAATAACAATAAACCCCTATTCATTTCAGCTCAGTTAATTAGAAATCAGCCAGCAGGCTGACAATGGTCTAGGCTGAAATTTACCTTTGCTTTGAAAAGACTTTCTTCCTACACAGTGAAAATTAATTGGGTAAACAGAATGTCAGGTAAATGATAGGGAAAAAAACTGAAGGAGAAAGAAGCACTTAATTGCTCTCATGATAAAAACAGCCTTTTACCAACCAGGAAGACGAATTTCAGAGCAGTGGAGAAAGGTAAAGCCTGGAGGTTTAGCGCTCCAAGTGCTTATCCTGGCTCCTTCCTGATGACTGTGTTATTTAAACACGTCGCTTTCCTTCACTGGGCCTCAGTTGACTCCTTGTAAAATCAGAAATTGTTCTCCATGGCCTTCTACAATTTAATACAGTGGGGACAATTGATTGTTCAATTTAAATAAACCTTAGGTTTTCATTAAATTGGGTAACCCAAATGCAGTCGCGGTAAGCACTGTTCCCCACTAGGTCATCTGGATATAATCATAACCCCAGGATACAAGTTTCTCCCAGTTTCAGTCTGTGTCCTTACTTTGCTATTGATTTCCCCACAAGTCGATTCTCACCTGGTCTCCCCTTTGGATAACTCTCAGGCCCATAAAGACAGTCCAAGTTGTCCAGTGAGCCACATACGAGCTTTCACAGTGTCTCCTGTCACACTCCAGCTCCACCTGGGCTTGGGTGCCAGCCTTGCTGAACAGTCTTCCTATCCCTCAGACTCAGAGGTTCTGCCTGTGCTGTTTCCCCGGGAACACTGTGCCTGGGAACCGCTAACAGTCCCCCAAATCTCAGCTCAGGCGGAGGCTCTTCTGCAGCACCTTGCTCACGCTCCCCAGGCAGAGCTGCTGACCCCTCACTCGTTGTTTTCCTTGGTTGCAGGCATGAATTGTGTGTGTCTCCTCCAACAGTCGCTGCATTACTTAATCACAAGGACTTTACTTACCTTTGTATTTCTGAAGTTCAGCATGGGGACACAAAAGAGTTCATTGTATGGATGAGCAACATTTGAAAACACTGCAGAGCCAATTTTATAATTTTGAGATTGTCTTATTTGAGATTGGCTTTCCCCCGATAACTTGAATTATTGAAGGATACTGACATTTTAAAGAATTCTCTAAAAAACATTTGGCAGAAAGATTCTGCTTTAAAAATTGCATTTAAGATGAAGAGTTTAGCTAGTGAAAAGAGACTGGATATTAAAAAAAAGTCAGCTGGAAAAGATCATAGGCAATTTCTAAATGTAGTACTTTATTGGCCCATGATAGCAGAGGCTGGTTTATTTGATGTCTATTAAGCACAGCCATAGCCACATTTCTGCAGCCCCATTATGAATTATAATTGATGGTTCCAGGGATGGATGGGCTTTTCTCGCTCATTCATTATACATTTTTGGCCCCTAAAGTATTTCAGGTGGAGCTTAAAGGCCACCTCATATGGTTGCTGAAAAAGGAATTCATCCATTAAGTTATAATCCTTTCTTGCCTGAAAGGTTGCTTTTGTGCTATGAATTTCAAGATTTACAGACAAGAGTGAGTCTGAGATATGCCTTCATATTTCTTGAATGCAGGATTTCTTCATCTCAGCATTTTTGACATTTTGAACTGGATAAACTCTTGTTGTCAGGGTTAGCCTGTGCACTGTAGGGTAATTAACTTGGTAACTACACCCTCCCTTGTAGATACCAGTAATACCCTCAGCCCCAGTGCAAAACAGTCTCTCTCTACACATCCACAAATGTTTCCTGGGAGGCAAAATTACACCACTGAGAACTACCGGAATTAAGTGAAAGAATTAATAAACATGTCAGAGAAGCTACAATTCTGGATTCAGTCCATGCTTCTGTTTTAAATTTTTGATTTACTGTTAAAATTAATTAGATTTAATAAACATAAATTACACACCTGCTTATGAGGAAATAAATAGGGCACTGTGATGCCCTGTGGAATTATGGAGAGCTGAAGAAGAAATCTACTGTCAGTATAAAAATTGTAAAAGACCTCATACAGATATCTCGGGATAGAAAATTATTACAAATAGAGCTGATATCGCATAGTGGTGAAGAATTATAGCCTAAAGAACACAGTTTTGTGATTCTGACCACAGAGTCATCATCAGAAATCCCTGAGCTTTAAATCCTAGCCTGAATATACGCTAGCTGTTTACACTCTGCTGTGAAAAAGGAGGCAAGTTACTGAGTAGCCTCACGGCTCAGTTTTCTCACGTGTACGTAGCTCAAAAGGGTTTTGTTTGGGTTAGCTGAGATAGTAGCTGTAAAGTGTTTGGAAGGATGCCTGCAGCATAAAAAGTGCTATTGATATATTTTGTTAAATCACAGATATTGTTGGCTGAGAAATATAGCCCATTTTATGACCCAGTAAGAAATAAAAATGTTAACTATTGAAATAAAAATGTATCAATTATACAACTCCTTTGAATTCCAAAGATATAAAATTATGCAAGAGTGCATCTTAGATTTCATGCAATATGGGTGTTCAGTATTATTTTGGCTTTCTAGTCAGACACTGTATTTAAATTCTTAGGTGTTACTTTGTAGCCTGTCCAGCATTTGTAAATTACCCTCACTGAGCTTGTTTTCTTACCTGTAAATTGGAAATAATAGCAATGTCTTACAGTACTGTAGCAATATGAAGGGAGATTATATGTGTAAACTGCCTTGGCCAAACTGAAGATGCTAAGTGCACAGTGCTATTATTATTATAGATGAGGAGATGTGGGAATTGGAGAGTCAGTGCTTGGCATGCACATTTCTGCTGTGTGACGGTGTTTAACAGAAGGCGTTATGTGCTAAGGGAATGACATTGTCATGAAAGAGTACAGGTACCCCCTGTTTGTTCTAGATAGAAAGACTGATTTCTCCTCTATCGCTTATTTCTTGTGTTCCTAAAATAATGTGTATTTGAATATGTGGTGTTGGCACTATACGATATAGGCCAAACATTGTCTGCCAAGTCTGAGAACTACCTGTTAGATGGGAAGGACTCATAAGTGAGTTTAGAGGAGGAGACCAACATTTACTCAGTGCCTTCTACATATCAGAAATCAGAGCAATTACACTGTTCATTCCTCCCAATTGCACTCTGAGGAAAGGCTTTTTATTTCCATTTTCAGATGAGGTAGCTGAGGCTCTCAGAGATTTAAAAATTCGTTTGAGGTTATATACTTAGGAAGAGGCAGACCTGGACTTTCCACCCAACTTTTTCTGACTGCTAAAACCATAATTTGTTCATAGCACAAGTAAATATTTCTGTAGGAGTAGAAGACAGTAGCTAATTAAGTGCTATGACATAGGACATCAGAACAGAGAGTGCTTTCAGTTCAAAGGTCAGAGAGTGCTTCGAGGAGCACGACAAGTTGCAGAAGAGAGCCCTAAATTTCTCTTAAGCACTCCAGGTAGAGGGTGTTTTGTGTAAAGGTTAAGATAAACAAGACATATCAAGGGAGGCTGAGATGGTTGGACCAGAGCTATGAGTTTAGTGATTGTCTCAGGCTCTCTGTCCTTCTAGTACTGAATACAGTGCTATGCATACAAGAAGAACTAAGTACTGATTAATCAGGATGCACAATTGCACTGATGGTATGAAACAAAGCTGAAGATGTGGTTTAGGATTAAAGATGTCAAGTCAAGAAGTTTGGTTCAAGCCTTTGGAACTGGCAGTTACTGTGTGCCTTTGCACCAGGGAGTGATCACTGTACTTACACAGCCCTTATGATTTATCCAGTACGTTTTCAAGTAATTTACATGTTAAACTTCACTTATTCTTCACAGTAAACCCTTTTGCAGTGAGGAACTGAGGCATAGAGAAGGTAAGAAATTTGTTCAAGGTTACACAGTTACCAGGTGACAGCTGAAATTTGATGCTAAAAGGTACATAGTCTTGCTTCTGTGTTCATGCTCTTAACCGTGCTAGGACCTTTCTGTCAACATGGTTTAAGATATTGTCCTGGTTACTTTACTCTTGTTGCTGAGACAAAACTCCTAACACCCAAAATGAAGAAAGGAAAGGTTTATTTAGCTTACAGTTTGTGGAGGTTTCAGTCCATACTTGGCTGCTTCAGAGGCAGAGTGGCACATGGCAGAGGGCAAACTTCATGGCAGCAGAGCACAGCAAAAACAACCAGAGCAAAAGGGAGGAATGGCTGCAAGCAGCCTCTTTCCTTCCCTTACATTGTAAACAGCCTACCCCCACCCAGGGGGCGTGTACCTCTCACGCAATCTCCATGCCCTCCTCTTCCACAGGCTCAGGATGTGTACAAAGTGAGCACCCTGGCTTCCTGCCAAGTCACTCAGTTAAACCTCCAGACTCCCCAAGTTGACACAATGTATCAACCATAACAGATACCTTTTTCCAGGGCTCCGCTTTCCAGGTTTCTTCTGCAGTGTAAGAATCTAGGAGTCAGTAGCATGATTGAGTACTTTTGTACAAACCTGGAGTTCGGAGTTAAAGAGCTCTTTGTTCCTGACTCTCTGTGTTGTCCTCACTCCTCCCTTGCCGCGGATTTTTCTCTGTCAGGCAAATCAAGGAAGGTAAAGATGTGACCATCATTTTAAAGCATGTTGATGCTTTCGTTAGATAATTACTTATCACAGAGATTATTTAAAATATGAAAAGACTCAATGGATGTCAAATTAATTATCAATTTATGATGCTATTTAAATATTATTGAATGTCTTGGTCCAAATGGACACCGAATGCTGAGACCGCACATTATCTTGGACATGTGGGTACTAAGCATTGAATCTTCACCTACATAAAGTGATCTCTCAGAAAGCCCGAAGTTCCCCAGGAGGTATATATGGAAGAGAGGTCTTCCTGCCATATAGCAGGTGCTTCGTCATACTTAGGTGTTAGATGATGAATAGGATCAGGGATCTAGATGCAGGCATTGTAGGCAGAGGAGCATGGCAGAAGTTTTTTTCCCATTGGTGAATAATGACAAGAAAACTACATTTCCAATCTTTGACATGCTTACAAAGCTGTACTTAAACCAAAGGGAAGCTGCACAGTGGAGAAATGGGGGAATGAACGTTATTAGGGAGAAGATCCTGTCCTTTCACCAGAGGAACCATAAAGTGTAACATGCTCCAAGATTGAAATCTTGGTTCTTTTCCTGATTAGCCACAAGGCCCATGTGCAACCCTTCACAGAATGACTGTCAAAACTAAACAACTAATATATAATGTCTAAGACATGCTGGGCAATTCTAAATGGTGGTTTTAGGTTCCTCTTAGAGCAGAACACATTTAGTAGCTCAATCATTTGGAGAGGCTCAGCACGGAGAGGCCAGTGTGTAACCTGAGAAAGTGGGTGAGAAACGCAGGCAGAGGTCAGACTGTGGTGGTCCTTGAAGAATGAGCGCTGCTGTACACAATGAGAAGCGAGCCACAGGGAGTAACAGGAAGATGTTCATTTTCCAATTTATTTACACTATGGCATTATTTTCTCTTCTCCCCTTCTTTCTTCTTACCTCTCTCTCTTCTCACATTTTTATAGTTTTCTCTAGTTTTGTTAAGGTCTTGCTCTCATTATGCAATCTGACCCCCAAAGCAACATACAGTATGTTACTACTGATTAGGAAACAGAACCTTGCATGCTTTGTCCAAGATTATATATTTCATAAGAGGCAGAATTTATACTTGAACTCAAATCACAGTATTCCAAGTCCTGTCCTATTTTTTCCCAGTTCCATCACCACGAAGAAAATAAAAGCCAACCCAGGGCCCATTTGTCATGGACACACCAGAAAGAAAGTACAGAACAGCTTTAAGTACCTTACGTTCGGGCCATAAAAATAACCATCAGACCTCAAACAATCTCATTCTTGAGCTTTGTTTCATTACTATGTATTTACTGATCTTTAGGTCTTGCTGATGGCTATCATTTGACTTACAGATCCACTGAAAAAAGAAATAATTTCAGACTGCTGCTATTTTACAAAATAGCATTATGTTTCGGCTATGCCAGTGTTTTCCCTGGTCTGAAGCCTTTAAGAATGTGTTACTTCCTGGAGTTGTGTACATAGTGCTCTTTTCAATTTGATAGCACTCCTAAATCCTAGTTTAGTTTAACACTTCTCGTCAGTCCTGGTTACTTTTTCATAGGGTTCTTTGCACTCGTAGATTTAAGTTCTTCATTTGTGTTGTTAGAACTGGATAAAACTCAGGAATTGAGTCCAGTCTCCTCACTTTACCGATGGAAACACTGAACCTCAGAAAGGGAAGTGTAATAACTCAGGGTATGAAGCCAGGCTGTGGCAGAGGTGAAAATCTAATTTGGGTGTCCTAATTCTCTTTAGCTTGCTACTCCAAATAGGGCCCAAGGGCCACCAGTAGAACAAGTGAGACTGGAAGGTTTTAGAAATGCAGATTCTGGGACCCTGCTCCAGACTTTCTGAATCAGAATCTGAATTGTAGCAAGATTTCCAGGTGATTTATGTGCATATTAGGTTTAAGAAGAATAGTTTTATATCATACTGAGCTTTTATTCATACAAGTATTTGAAAGTGTGTGTGCATAGTAAAGATGTGGGGGAGGGTCAGCAGTGGGGAGAAGGGAGAGAAGCCAGACTGGGAGAAGGAGAGGAGTAAAAGAGAAGGGAAGAGAGAGAAAAACAGTGATTGTTTGGTTCTCAGGAAGTATGGGCAGGAGGTAATGAACCCCTGTGTGACGTCCTTCGCCCACGTGATCAGTCAGACTGGCATTCAGGAATGAGATCTAGGGAGGAGTTTGGAGGAGTTCTCCGAATAAGGGGTAGGTAAAGTAGACGGCTCTAAAGCCATCCAGGTTGAATGGGCGGGATACTAGCATTTAGGATCTGGCAGACACAGGTAAAAGAGCCCTAAGGAAAAGCCTGGAGTTGACAGGAAGACCCCAGAAGTCAAGAAGTGTTTTGAGTTTTTAAGCTGATGCCAGATAATAAAGATTAGCGACATAAAACTGAATTCTCCCTTATATTTTATAGCCAGTAGGCCAGTAGTTATTTGGCTAGGGGCCCTGGCTAGGGACTGTTTCCTGCAATTTCAGTACCTTTCATTGGTCAGCTACCTTTAGGCCACTCTTGCCATTGAATTTGGAGCCTTCTGCCAGCAAATGCCTTATCAGCCATGTCCTGAGCCTGTTCCCTGCCTCTCAGTCTCTGGCTTCTTGCCTTCTTGGCTCTTGATTTATCTGTGGACTGATGGAGTCTAGTTCATATCTGACCCTTTGCTGCTCCTTTTTCTAGTTCCCCTTTAGGCTACCAGTACCTCCTAATTTCAGTATGACTTCAGCTGGTCTCTACTACAAGACAGTTTCTACTCCTCTCCACTCCCAGTATATATTTCTAAAGTTGAAATTATTGATTAAGTTCCCATCCAGAATAACTGGGCACCAAGCCATTTATAAAATATAAGCTTAATATTAAAGGAAGCCTTTAAGTAAGTAGATTATAATTTAAAAGAAGTCCTGGGGAGCAGAGAGGCTCCTGGAGAGAAGTCCATATCTGCCCTTGGTTTTATTGCTTAGCTGGTGCATCAGGAGGCAAGTTTTACATATTTAAGGCATTTGGTCCAACACAGTTGTGTGTACAGAATTTTAAATGTGACTTTGTAGACATCATCACAGTTTGGGAGGAAAATATAAAATATTTCACAACTTTTTAAAACAGTGGGCATAATTTATACTCTTAGTTACGAATTTAAAAAGGGAATGGTTGTGTGAGGCGTGGTGGCCCTCACCTATGATCCTAGTACTCTGGAAGGCCGAGGAAGACAGCATCATCTAATTCAGCCCGGGCATTTTAGCGACTTAGCAAGAGGCTGCCTCAAAATAAGAAATAAAAACAAACAAACATAAAACAAAACTGAAAGAAAGATTCTTGAGAGTTATTGCATAAAGCCTCCTGTTACTAGCTCCCTTCTCCAATTTTTGGCGGGAGTGGTAGACAGTAGTGATTTCTTCATGTGAAAGACATTAGCAGAGCTATGAAGAGTCAGGTGGAGGAAGGGTACCCAGGACAGGCGATAGCAGCCAAACAGCCAAATTCACAGATCCAGATAAAGCCAGTGCGTGCGCCAGACTTGTGCCAGGGGTCCTGGAGTTACCTTGCACCATCACAACAGCCGTACGAAGCACGTGTCGTCTCTGTTTCATAGGTGATTCCTAGCAAGTGAGATAGCTCATTTGTTACAAAAGACAAGATAAACTCAGTATGTATTACTTCTGTGTATAATGGGGCAAAATGATAACTTGGGTCACAGTCAGTGGAAAAAGAGTGCTATAAAGTAAAAGGGCATTTTCTCTATTTCCTTTATAACATGTTACAAGAAGATGTCTGTTATATTTCACGTGGTCCTAAATCTGTCATTCAGAGCAAGAGCTACAAGACAGTGCTTTGGAGCTTGACAGCTTTTGGCGACAAGGAAAGATTTCAAGACCCTGGGCCAGTTGGGGGTGCATTCAGCCCTATGTTTCCACTGATGCTGGGACAACTTTCCCAGCTCTTAGACTGTTTAACTCTCCTGTTGCCATCTCACTGCATCTAGTCACCATCTTCGTTATGTGCTCTTATCAAGATCATCAAGGAAGTCTGTCAGGTGCGACGAGCTCCAGCTTCTCCATCAGTAATTTGGGAATACTAAAACTAATGCCTCGGGTCACTTGATGTTTAAATGATGCAAAGATTATAATTTATGTCTTATTTTTAAATATGAAATTCTTTAGTGATTGTTTCCTCATAAATCTGATAAACAGACATTAGTAATTGTTTATAAAATTCCTGAAAGTGGCAGGGTGTGGTGGCACATGCCTGTAATCCTAGCACATAGGAAGCTGAGGCAGGAGGATTGCTGTGAGTTTAAGGTCAATGTGGGAGATGCAGTGAATTTAAGTCCAACCTGAATTACATAGCAATGCAACAGCAAGCAGATACACCAAAATGACACTCAAAATTTGGAGGCAGATTTATTTATGTAGACAGGCACTGATTGGGATCATTCTCAGAATATCAGGCCCTGCTCTCTGGTGGTTGAAGCTTATATGGAATAAGCAAGCAGGAAGTACAAGGCAGAATGGTCTGTCAATTGGGGATTGTGTTCTACAACATGCATCACAGTGATCAGCCATTTTTAAGAAATAGAAATAGCAAGAACTATAACCAGAACTTTCACCTGGGCAACTAACAAACTGAAGTAGACTGTTAGGGTCATCTTCCGCTACACCAATATCTTATCTCAGAAAAGGTGATAATATGGCGAACAAAGAAAAAACAAATGAAACTTTGAAAATCATTTCTGGATTTAAAATTCAGCCAGAAAACTAATTCATGATGTTTTTAAAAAGAAATTTTGCCTCCTTGAAAACAAACTTGTAACTGTTAGGCAAATTAAATGATTAAAAATGAGAAGAAAGTGCCTGAAACTAAAGAGTAAAACTAGATTGCTGAAATAAATATAGAAAAGCTTATTTAAAATTTTTTTTAAAAATGAGTTTTATAACTGGCTGTCTCAAATAATAGGAGCTATCGGAGACATTTTAATGTTAAGTTTTAAGTTAACTTTTAGACCTTAGCACCAATTCTTCAAATCTTATCAACAGCTTTGTTCTCTGTGTTGTATACCAACCAGCTTATATTTTTCCAGAAGGATTGATTATAGCAAACATTTTAACAGAACATCTCTGCCTGGCTCTTTCCATAATTACAGTTCATTGTAATACATATTCAGTGAGATAAATATAGGACATGGTATTAGGATTGTGTAGACTGTAGTAATTCACACAAAATGTGTCTTCTTCATGGGCTCACTTTCAAGCAAGTCAAGTGAGAGCATAGGCTGTGTTTTACTCAAGCTTTGTATAATGTGAGCAAGGCAAGCAGTGGTGATTTAAGAGGCCAAAAGTAATACAGTTCTATGTTTCTTAGAGATTTTTTGTTAAGACCTAAATGGTAAGTTAGAAAAGGAAAGGGACATTTCTGTAGTCTTTGAAGATCTTCTACTGCAAATAGAGAAATCCATTAGCACAGGATAGATGGTGGATGGAGATTTGAATTTTCCCCAAAGTCATAGTAGACTCTGGCTTTAATTTCTTCTAAAGTAGGTGAACGCTTTTGTGGTTTTCTCTTTGTAGACACGCTCTTGCTTTTTCTAAATGTTCATCCCTAGACCATAATAGTCAGAAAATACAATCTTTGTAAAATGAAGTCAATTAAAACAGAATATTTTATGAAAAGCTAGAGGAAGAAAATTGGTGTAAAGAGTTGAGCTGGATTAGTCACAGGCAGTATGCAGTTTTAAGGTTGGTTGGAGAAGTACTCTTGCTGAGACCCCTCTGTCAGCGAGATGACTAAGAAAATAATAGCAACAAAAACATGTGCTTGGCTGCCCTGCCTGTGTTTAGGGTGTGATGGACAGTTTCATTCCTTCCCTCATTCTTTGTGGTGGCAAAGGTGGAGGACTTGGGAAGAGGTTGCTCTGGATTCTTCTTGGGGGCCTGGCACAATAAGATTCTCAGCTCTTATTAAATGAAAAATGGTAAAATGTCAGTTTGTGGGGCGAGGGAAAGAGAATGGGCAAAATTAAGAAGTGAGCAGACTGAAGATTAGAGGTCTGACTCACTAATTAATTATCTGTGAGAACAGAGAAAATAATACTGAACTTAACTTCTTTGTCACTGAAGTGTGCCCAAGAAAATCTTACCTGCCTTATATGAGAATCAGATGAGGCAATTTCTGTGAATGTGCCTTATAAAACCCAAGTTACCCTATGAAGCTAGAGATCTTTGGGAGTAGGGTAAGGCAAAGCATGTTTGTCTCCTTTCTAATTATAGTTCTTTTAATATATGAAATTGGGCCTACTGGTAAGTGCATAAAAGATTACTTAAAAATCATTTTCTCTAAAATGATCCTACATTTCTTGTCCAATGTGGTCTTAGGAGAATTTTTAGGATATGTTTGGAAATTGATTTGTCTAAACTACATCATATTTCTATTTCCGTGCAGAAAATTTATCTTCCTATAATTGCACATCCTCCTTGATTTTTTTCCGATTTGTCATCTATTAACAACTGATGTGTCTGAACTGCGAATGCTGCTCCGTGGCATAGCACTTGCCAAGCACACATGTGGCATTGATCCCTAGCATGGGGTAAAGAAAAAAGAAAGGAAGGAAGGAAGGAGAAAAGGAAGGAAAGAAGAAACTTTAAGACTCATCAGGAAGTAGCAAAAGCACATCATAAAGCAGACATTAGACACTGGGGTAAGAAGACAATGAATTTTCTTTTCTAGAGTTTTTCTGGGTTAGTTAATAGTTGATTATGTCAATAATAACAAACATGTAGGAAGAAGATAAAGGCACAAAGCCTCCTGGTCAGGCACCTTCTAGTTACAAGCTGGGCTAGAAGAGTTTATTTTCTTTTGTAGGTTTGCTTAATACAACACGTAAAATAGAGAGCTTGAAAATTTTACCTTATGAAGTTTATGGTGCTAACAGGATGGGTGCACTCAGCCCAGAAAAGTGAGAAATTTTGTTGTATTGGGTAACTAAATATGAAAACTTCCAGAAGATATATTTTGTTGTGCTTCTTACATTATAGTAAATATCTTGTTGATGAAGTATGATTTGTACCTGGAGATATTCTACCCACCAGCTCTGAAATGTCAGCAATTAGACAAGAGTGTGCCCACCAAGTAATAAACTACACTGCTCCCTGAGGGGTTGCCTGTATCTATGCCTCATGGTTATGAAATTTGACATTGTGTAAATTGTTGATTGATCATTAATCTGTTGAAAGTCAGCATTACATTTGCAATTCAAAACCCAGATCAGATGGAAAAAGTTTTCTACCTGTTTTTCCTCCTCCACCTGCTTCCTAACTGGCAGAGGGACAGACGTGTGAGTGTAAATGCAAACCACTCTGGCAGCTGCTACAGAGGAAGAGTTGCTTATGATGATAAAGCCTTTTCACTAAGCAAGTGTCTACTGTGACCACTTACATAGCAGGTGATTATATAATGTATACAACATACCTACTCTCTTAGTCAACAAAAACTCCATGTTTGTAAAGCATGGAATTACATGCTATTGATTTCAAATTTCTAATATGAAAAATTTTCAAATAGGCTTCAGTTGAAGAGGTGTAAGAAAATATTTCTTAATGACTCTAAAGGTCTTAGTTTTCATAGGTCCAACTCTGTTATATGCTGAGATAGGAGGATGAAGACCCAGAGGCTAACTTTGTAGTCAGTTCCTGATGCTTAACCATGAGCCTTTGGTTAGTGACACTGCACTGCTGGCAGAGCATCCAAGAAAAGATATACCAGTCATCTGGGAATAATAGTCCAAATAATAATAGCAAAGTCTCATCTCTCAACTATGTATGGTTGAGTTCTTGTTGAATATCTTTCCCAGTGATACTGGATAATCTAAAGTGATAACTGCTCAGTCTTCTCTGAAGCCATGCTTTTCCACTCCTGGTGCCTTCACTCTTCCAGGCCTCTTTGCTTTATCTTATTAGGATTCAGGAGTAAACTATTCCTTTTGAAAGTCCAGAAATGTCAAAAACTCTTCTTAATCTTGAGATATTCTCCACTTCTGAAGTTTCAAATTCAGAAAACTTGCTTTCCAATGCCCACTTGCATATGAGTAAGGCTCAAAAATGTACTACCAACAGTCCTAAAATCAAAAGCCAGAGCTCGGCAAAAGTAGCCATGGCATGAGACCACTCTGGCACAAGGAGGCAGTTTCATACATTTTCTGGATGTGGTAGTCATTGAGTTCCTGTGGCCAAGCGGCTGGATTGGAATCCAAAGGAAGTGGCAACGGTGGGTTCACTGGAGGAGTTTTATGGTGAGATTTGGGGTGTTATTTCTGGATGAATATACTCTCAGATAAGCCATCAGCCTTCTTCTGATAAATTTATTTACTACTAGAATTGCTTTTGGTAAGCAAAAAACCTACACTATATGCTCCATAGAAGCTAAAAAATTCACCTCTATAGCCATGCTCGATTCTTATAGAATGAGTTTATTCTTCTTCCACTGACTCCTGGGACTCCATTCAAGACAGGATGCGGTCCGTGTTTGCTTTAAGACCTGTACTCCACTTCATCCACGGCCAGCACAGTGCTTTGTGCATGGTAGACGCTCATTAACCAGTGTGAATCGGGAGGATGGCCACAGTGATCTGTGAATTAGCACGCCCACCGTGGCTTAGAGAGTTTAAAGGAGGCTTATGTGACTGTGAGGGAATCTTCTGGGAAACCCTGCCTTGTACCTCATTTAGCTGCTCATTTAGTGCTTGTTTAAAAGTCATGCTCTGATCTGGCTGGTACCAGATTCTTCAGGGGCCCCAGTAAAGGACAGCCACAGCCCATTTACATTTTCTGGTTTCCTTACTCTTACTGTTTACCATCTTGTGAACTTCAATTTCTTTTCACAGGAAAAGGATTTCCACAGTAAAAGGCTCTAATGAACTTGTTCGATGCTATGGGGTCTATTTTGTTTTTTTAATACAATACCAGTTATTTATTTTTTTATTTTAAAAAGAAAAAAAATTAAAACAAAATAATAGGAGGGTAACTACGGTTAAGGCATTGCATATTGTTATCTTTAAATTAGTTACTCAGAGCACAAGTTATAGGCATTTAATTGTGCAAATTTAATACCAGTTTTTAATTGAAAACAGCAAGCTGGTGTCATAACTGGAGTTAATGACACTTCAAGAGATAAATACGTTTAACCTTGTCTCTCTGATTCACCGTCATTTACTTTGACATTCAGATATACCTAATTTCTGGCATTATCACCTGTGTGTAGTTGTAGAAATGTCTGTCTCTCTCACCACTGTCTCATCCTGTAATGATAATAATAAGCCTTTCTTATGGGATACAGGATCATCTCTTTCCCAAAGTCACTCCCTTGGCAAACCCTCTTTTGTGCTGTTACCAAGAGTTTACTGTGTTTCCTCATCTCATGAGCAACTTAAAAAACTTTTTTCCTTATCATCAAACTTATACAATTATCATAATTCTATGCACTTATGAGCAAATAAATTGAGAAGGAGGTGCATCTTTGGATGCTGAAACAAAATATGATTTTTTAAAATTGCAGTTTAACTATCTCATCTAAAATCTTAGTGTTTCAAGAGCCAAACAACACGGAAAGAAAGCAGGTCATTACCTAGATAAAACAGTGCAATTTCACCTCACTGTCCTTGCAATTAATTTCAAGGTGAAATTCAAAGGGACCATTAAAAGGTAAAATGAAAACAGAACACTTAAGCTTGTTCTATTTTTGTTTCCTAACTCAAATATCTCAACATTGGGAGGCAGAATCCACGTGTTAGCATCGTAGGGGTGTGAGAGACGTGAGAGTGGAGGTCATGCGGGAGATGGGCACTAAAACATGCATATTGCATGAGAGAATAATTGCCACAAGGGTGTGAGATGAATTATAGCAGTTAATATCCAGAGCCTGAACAAATACCAGCAGGGGAAATGATCACATGTCTGCAGACATAGGAGGCTCTAAAGCAGTGATAAAAAGAGAATATGCTGTCGGGGAAAATCACCAAAGGTGAGATGTATTGCGTAGTTTAGCCTAAATATTTTCTAGTTTAAATTCTGAACCGTGCTTATGGTAAGCGAGATTCTGTTCAGAAAAAATAGGAGGTAGGTGCCTTGTGGTGTCTCCAGATTTTGTGGTATACCTTTTAGTCAAATCTGCTTATTTTGCGAATCTGTAACAATAACGGTGTACATTGAAGATTTAAGCTTATCATCCAAAGCTGGAGGCATGATTAAATTGTAAGTACTAAATGGGAATTCAATTATGTTCTCTCCATCCTATTTACTAAAGCAGAAAATTGGAATCATTACTCTTAGAGCAGTGTTTTTCACTTGTGGGTGGAGAGGGTGAGAGACGTGCCTCTACCAGAAAAACATACCGCCTTCCCCCAGAGGGCATATTAAAAATACATATTTAACATTATGAAATTTTAAAATGGAAGCCATATAAAAGACATTATTTTAAAAAAGTAAACAATATCAGAAAAATGGAAGGACATTTTTTAGCAGCTGAGAATACACAGAACATAAATTCTGCCACTGATCCCATTGCAGAGATAATAGCAGGACCCCAGCTGGTAACAGCTGGGGCAGAAGCTCGGGGGTATGAGCTTGTCCTCTGCTCATCAAGAGAGGGCTTCGGCTTAAAAGTCTTGAGAAGAATGATCGTACGAGGGGATGTGCAGTAACATCCCAACGAGGACATTTCCTTCCACTTAACTACAAAACTCAACTTAGCAGACCGCCCGAGCATTTTGGTAAATAGATCAGCTGTCCATTCTTTTCTTTCTCTTGCATTGACTATTTCAGTAGTATATGGACATGACTTTTGTTCAGTGGTCGGTGAAGCCAGAGGAACTCTTTATGAGGCTGTGGAATTCCTCCAAGGCTGGGCACAATCTTCTGGGACATAAGAAAGAGGAGCTAGCAAGAACAGATGGTCCTTTTGATTTGATTCTTCACAAAATGGGGTAATAGAGTATTCACTAATGCCTGGATTCTGTTACATGTATTTTCTTGCTTTGCTTGAAGGGAGTGCATGACTAAGAAATATCTCTACTTGCGTGTCTTCATTTCTCACTAAGCTTGTTAGAAGAAGAAATGACATTAAGGAATTCTTTGTATGTGTTAAATTTGTCCCTGATCTCAAATCTAGCACTGCTTAAGGTTGCAAAACCATCAAGAGAATTTGAGAGTGGAAGAAAATTCTGTAAGCCATATAATCATCAGATATTCAAAGATTAGTGGTTTCAACCGTATTTTCTTTAAAATCTGAAGATGTCATGCCAAAGTTAAGGTGCAAAATCTTTAACATAGCTTTAAGCATCCAGGAATTTTGTCAGTTGCATTCATAGGCCCAATGCTATATTAACTTTTAAAATCACATTTTTCTTTCCTTTTTTACCTTTTTAATTTGAAGATTATACTTCTAATAAACATATTTTCTCTATATTTTTCAGTGATTATATTCAGTGCAATTATCAGAAATATGGGTTATAGGGTAATCCTATTATAGGAAGCAGGGATACTCTACTTAGGAAGACTTTGTGCTGATTGCTGATTCTTCAATTTAGAAAAGATTTGGAGAAATACAGACGAAGTCAATAATATCGATAAAGAAGTTAAGGGATCTGAATTCAGGTGCTGAGGCCAATAAATATTTTGTATGTATACCAGAAGAAAACAAGAGGCTCAATTTGCCATGTGTGGGATATAGACCAGTACATATCACCAGTATTCTTAGGGCTGCTAATAACTCTTTCATGACAAAGCTCACCACTGTGTATACTTAAGTAATTGTTAACCATTCTGGTAGAGCTATGGCTTCCAGGAAGAGTCCTCAAACTTATTGGGACAAGCTTTGTGATGTAAAGACAGAGGCTACATATCAAAACACAAGTGGGTACATACAACCATGCTGGCTCCTTTTTGGCAGCTGGAAACCAATGTGTGGGCTGATCTTCCCTGCGTTAGGCATTAACACTGTAAGTGCAGGGGTCACTTGCTGTGATGCCTATTCAAAACTACCATAATGTAAGATAATATTTGATCAACCATGTAATCCACAGAGTTCCTTTTGACTTGTTCTACTTTTTCTCTGCAGAAAATAATACAAAATTGTCATATGAAGTCACAACCAAAGAGAAAGCAGCTTAAAAAAAAAAGATGAAAATATTGTTGAAGTGGATCAAGCAGTTATTTAAGTAAACAAAGTATTTTTTCTGAATTTGGTAAGGTTTGTGCTATTTGTAAACTCTAAAAATGTTTTGAGTTTTAAAATTCCCAGTTTTATTGGGTTTTCTTTTAAAAGTCTAAGTTAATATTTAATTTGTATTTAGTATCCCACTTGCATTTGTAATTGTGTTTTGAAATATATCCTGGATTGCATAAGCCACAGACTTCCCAAACCTCAGTTTGTAACTGTGACTGTGCTATCCTAACGTATGACAACAAAGCCCAAATACTGTCTAAGTGTGTGCAAAGGTCTGAAATACTGTCTCTGGGGGTTCATCTGTGCTATCAGCAGCAACACAACATTCCCAATTTACCATGGGTAAGTCTGGGCTGGATTGAGGTTCTTGACAGGACCATGGTTAAGTGGCTCATCCAATATTTTGTTCTCAGTACTGTCCAAAAGGATTAATTCAGCATCATGTATCAAGGAGGAAATATATCTTATTAATTCAAATATGGTTAACTAAAAGTTAATCTTTCTTGTTCTTAGAGAAAATAATTGTGAATAAAATATAACGGAAAAGGATGTAAGCACCTACATCTATTAACAGAGTGATTTCTCTGTGGGGCTTGGTGAGGTCTCAGATTCCCTTAGTATAGATATCAATTTTAATTGAATGTCCAGGATGATAAAACACAGACAATAGCAAAGAGAGCAAGGGCAGGCAAATAACTTCACCAGTGAGTTATAACTCAACAATTTCCAGAGAGGAGAAACCAACCAAAAATGCTGGTGTCGTCATAGACCCCAAGGGGACAGGAGGTTGTTCTCTTTTACAAAGGACAGGCTCTGGGACTCATAACCTTACCTGAAAATTCTGAGCTCTGCCATGCTGTGCGCTATGCATCCAGAGGACCTAGAACACCAGTGAACTCACCCGTGCTATTTTACAGTGCAGCACTAGGGCTGCTGCCTCCTCTTTACATTTGTACCAAATCCTCTTCAATGCCTTTATCCAGCTGCTTCCCTCCTTCCTCACTGAGCGCCCTGACGTTATTCTTGGCAACAGTTTTTATTTTTCTTGCTTATATCGTATTGCATACCACAGTGCCTGGCGCTGGGTAGTGCTCGACCATTTCTGAGTTGTCACTTACAATTATTCTACAGCAAAGATAGCCAATAAAATCTGATGTTAACTGTAACAAAACCCCTGATAAAGCAGGAATAAAAATAGAAGTTATCATATATTAAATGCCAAACATTCTTAACATATTATCTTTCTTTCTGTCTTCACAGAAACTTTATAAAGTATCTATAACTATCTGTATTTAACAGTTCACACAACAGCGATCCAAGGAAATTAAGTAATGTGTCTAGTGTGTACCGGAAAGATTATGCAGATAAGATTTTTTGGGGGAAGAATACACATAAGGGTTGTGCTCTTTCATATTCTTTCTCTATAGAATAAAATGATGCTGTTAAATTTTTAGATTTTTTTATTTTAAAGAGAAAAAAATAAAAATAACAATAAAACAGAGCTTCAAAACACGTAAGAGAGTTACAATAATTAATACATTGCAGATTGTTGTCTTTACAAGATACAGACATGATATCTTGTCCAAATAATATTAGCACAAACCTCTGTTGTCAGTGAAGAAAGAGGAACTGTATAACTATCTTAATTATCTTGTGTATAAATGTTTTCTTTCTTCCTTCCTTCATTTCTCCTTTTCCCATCATATTTTGTTTTTTCTCTTGAATAGTTTCTTCCCAATTCACAATATCTATTGTACATTTCAGATCTTATTTACTTGTTCAGTTTCTCACACTAGTGAGACAATATAATGTTTACACATATGAGTATGGTCTTGAGTTGCGTCCATTTAGCTATAAAAGTCTCCATTTTATCCTCTTTTATGGCTGAATAGTATTTCCCAGTTGATGGACATTTGGCGTGTTTCCAAGATTTAGTTACTATAAACTATGCTGCTGAAAACATGAGTACACATATGTCACTGTGGTATGATGTTTATAATTCTGGGAAGATACTTAGAAGGGTCAAATATGACCTCTAATCCTAGTTTTCTAAGGAATCTCCATACTGATTTCCACAGTGGTTGCACCAGTCTACACTCCCGCCAACAGCGGAGAAGAGTTCCTTTTGCCCCACAGCTCTGCCAGCATTTGTTGTAAGTTCATTTTTTGATGATGGCCATTCTTTCTGGGGTGAGATAGAATCTCAGTGTTGTTTTCATTTGTTTTATACACTATATAAATAACTACATAATGCATCATACTCAAAACACAGGTATCTATCTTTTGTCTGTCTCTCTCGTTTCCTGCTTCATATTGCTAGTCCCAAATCCTGTGGAATGTACTAATTTAGTAGATTCATTTATGAATTTTGTTTTTTTTCCTCTGAAAAGCCTTTCTGGGACATTTTGTCTACTGCTTTGATTTAAAATAGAGTAGTTCCATTGTATTTAAAGCACTTAATGTCAATAGTGAAGAAAGACACTGTATTGGAAATGGTGACTCATTTTTAATACAAAAACAGATATAAGAGTTACAGTTACTATTCCTATAACAAAAGGTGGGACAACAAGAGAAATGCATAATGAATTTATTTAATCATAGTTTCATAGCTTTATAGAGCATAGAAGCTTTTAAAAATGAGATTTAAAACTCAGGGAATTTTTTTTTAGGTTTGATGAAGCATGAGCAGCAGTTAAAGCAAGTGATTAGACAAAAGCATAGGACCTAGTGGGGATGGACTGAGAGTGGTTGTGGGCAATGCCACAGAGCCGGTCAGCACAGATTCTGCTGGACTGTGCATAGCATCCTTTCACCTAGGTGTGGAGAAGGAGCCCATCTGGAGTGAGGGTATTCAGGCTTACTGTCCGACACAGTAGTGTGGAAAATTTCTTTATGGTCAGCTCTTATAAAGAAAGGCAAGAGAAGGTAAGGTTACATTTTAAGATTTTCTGGGCTTTCAGGCTAGCTCTGAAGCAGTGGAATTCTTATCTCTGTGGCTTCTTTGAAGGAAAAGAAAAACGAGAATCTGGATGGAAGAGGGTCAGAGAAAGATTTTGCTTCTGAAATCCTTCCAATGTCCTTCAGCTCTAAGTACTCAGCTATGCAAAAGCACTATACTTTGGGATGTTATCTGATTTTTTATTTAAAATATTTAAAACATTTAATTAAACATTAAATTTTCATACATGCCTATAACATATTTTGATCGTATCTACCCCCCCATTACCTTCCTTTGTACTCCTCTTGGGTGTCATTTTCTGAGCCCAGCACTATAGTGGCAAAATCTCATTTTCACATCTATGATGTTCGAGAAATTCTTTTCTGTTTTTGGTTGAGTAAATCACATTCAGATGACCTATCTGAGCTGAAGTAACTAGTAAAAAAAAAAGGTACACCTGGAGACTATGATGGTAAGTGAAATAAATCAGAAATACAAACTTAAATACCGCATGGTTTCTTTTATATGGGAAACACAAAATATAAATAAAGAGCAAAATACAAGATAGACCACAGGAAATGAGTAGATAATAGGGAAGGACACCACGCGCTGGTGTGGGGGGGGAGGAATAGAGTGAAACAGAAGGGAGGTGGGTCGCACCCATGTCCCAACTCCGCACAAGGAGTGCAACCCTTATGTACTGCAAATATGTACTAACTAACAATTGAAAAACAATAAAATAGAATTTTTAACAATGGATTCTCAGTCATTGTTGCCATATTAATCTTCAAGGATAGGCTTTCCTGTAAAAATGAACATGAGGTCTGTACCGGTTAGCTTGTTGATGACCTCACAATATTTGTGTCCCTCACCTTCTTGTGTGTTTAACTGTGTGTCATGGGCAACAGGAACAAAGAGAACGTGGTCACGGAGGAACCAGTGAACTTACTGACTGCGTCAGTTCTCCACTCCAGACCCACTCAGCTTTGGTGGGAAGAGGGTAGAGCTCGAGGCAGGGAGGGAAGGGTCATTGTATGACCTGCTCTCTACTCTGAGGTGGGCTTGGGGCCGCTGAGGATATGTTTGACCCCTAGCCTAGCCCTCCATAAAAAAAGAAAGAAAAAATGAAAAAAGACTTTTATATCTATGACCAATTTTCCGTAGAGGATCTAGATTTACTTTCTCTGTTTCTGAACCTTGGGTCTGATTAAAATGCTACAAATTTCACTTGGAATAAAATCTGGCTATTCTCTCTTCTAACACAGAATCATTACGTACCTGATGGTGTTTCCTCATTTGGTTGGCAGCAGGACCTGTAATTGCTTCTTAGTTACACACATTTTTTCCTTTCAGTGTGAATCTATCTATGGATCCTGGCCCCTGCGGTTTTCATGGACTGTACTCCCACTGCTGCACAAACTGAGTTAGCATTTCATCTTTTCTTGTTTCTTAAGAGTCCCAAGTTCCTATGGTTTAGAAAAAGGAGAAACATTTCTCAGTGTGAATAAAATAAAGAAAAAATATTCTTAACTTCCATCATATAATTTTTCCAGAATTCAGTTTGGCAAGTCCTCTGAAGCTCCTATTCCTGCTGAGTCCAATCGAGCCCATCTCTGTGGAGGATAATGACTGTTCTCTCAGATCAGTTAAATTTACTTATTTGAGGTCAGTTATTTCACATCTCTACTGAAAAACTACCAAAGAATGAATGAAGCTACTTAATTTTTTCTTTGTCTTTATGGTCCAGTATTACATGGCGCTTGGGAGATAAAGCAAATCCTGCAAAGAATAAATGAGAAAACAATATGTAGCAATACATCATTAAGGAGGCAGTGACAAAGGATACTTACAGCATAAGGGAACACCAGTGTGGCTTCATAACGCCTTAAGAGTCCATTTATATGAAAAATGTTTGCTCTGTATTGTGATATCACCAGTGATCACCTACAGGTGAAAACTCATTTATTCTTCTGAATATTTTTCCTCACCTCTGTGCAAGAACCATGTGAAAGGTAGGCATTTTCTCCCACATCTTCTGAGAAGAAGTCATCAGCCCTCCCCGTCTCACCTTGGAGTGCGAATAATGAAGTGGTGACACACTCGGCACGTCTGAGCCACCACTGGAAGATCCGGATGGAGCTACTTACAAGTAAAACGCCAGCATATCTGGGGTTCCCCTCATTCTCAGCAACTGCCTTTAGGAATTTTATAAACCCTAGAGTTTGAATCAGAAAATCTAGGAAACCAAGCCCAATCCTTTATGTTTTACACCCAGCCTAGCAGAGTAAGAGGAAAATTCATGCCATAGAATTCCAGGGAAGTCAGAAAACAACATACTGAGTCGGTAGTCTTCCTGCTGAGAGGCAGTAAGAAAAGCATACTGAACTTCACATTCTGGAGGCTGTGTGGAATAGGAAGTCAGTACAAAAAGCATGAATGTAAGAGGGCAGAGGAGAGAACGTTGAGGTTACAACAGTCTGTGCAACTGTGATTGAATTTCTTTCCTGTAACAAAACCAAAATCATCTTACAAGTTAGTGGACTCACATGAAGTATAAAAGTATTGGAGAGGCAAAAACGGTAGAAAAAGAAAAAAATCACAGGCAGGGAATACTCAGGGAGGAAGGCAGAGATGAACAGTTCTAGAAGGAGGCAGGTAAGCTTTCCTACAGATTCCCACGTCTCAGAGGGGTGGGAAGCCTGAGACTGACACAGAGGCTGCTTGTTGTGCCCACCGAGGGCCTTTGACCTATAGAATAAAGACTCGGAATCAGGCTGAAATGCCTTGTTTCCCTAGCCCTAAGTGAGAAGTATGAGCTTCCAACATATGTTCTGCATGCGGGGCATGTGGCTCTGAGTAGTCATGCCAACCGAGGGTCCCGAGAACCTCGCTCTAAAGTCAGAGGAAAGGTATAAAAATCACTTTATGGTTAGCAGAGACAGCCACTACTTAGAAATTGATGTAGCAGGACTGAATTTATACCTTGTATGAAATATTGCCTTTGAAAGGAAACGGTGCTGATCTTAAGGAATGAGCTACCTCTGGTGAGATAAAGTTGTTATAAAAAGAGCAAGCTTGGCCCCTGAATCTCTCTGGCTTCTGCCTTTCCATGTGAGTTCTCTCCTCTTCTGTGTGGAGACATTTCTTTTTCTGCTACTCTGCCTGTTGTGATGTAGCCATAGGAGGTCCTCACCATGGGCCAGATAGATGGGGCTGCCTGCTCCAGATTTCAGCCCCTAAAGCTATGAACTAAATGATTTTCTTTTTAAAATCCAGTCTTAGTCATTTCGTTACATTAAAAAAAAAAGACTAAGAATGGAGGAAAGCTTTCCGATCAAAGTCCTAAGGTTCTTGTATTATTTGCGAGGATTGAAGGAACTTTGATTAACTTTAAACTTTCTATATTCATCTAAAGAGAAGGGGCAAAGAATGTTTAATTTCCAAACCTGGACAGAAGAGTAAATTTGACAGAAAGCAAGAAAAGAGAAGACAGAAAAAAAAGCTCAGGAACAGTCTGTGGTGAAAAGTTTAGAACACTACAGCACCCTTAATCAAGTTAATACCAAACAATATGTAATGAAACATTCTTGGAGGGATTTTGCTTTTGCTTAAAATTATGGAGAAATCTAAATTTTCATGGTAACATGGCAAATTCACATGAGGAAGTAGAGAAAATCCCATTATCTATTTTATTGGAACAGAACTGAACTCAAGGCTGGAGCAATGCAAGTTTGGAAATGATACATATATGATCCGACTTTTGAAGCCAAGTGTCCATTAAACCAACACCTGGTAAGAGGCCACAGGTACATATTTGGCAGCAAACAGTTCATTTGTATTAGGAATCAATTTTCCTCCAGTTACTTTTGTAACTTAGGCCAACATAATTAAAGACTTAGAAATTTGAATGCTGCTCATTTAGCTTTCACATGTACAGAATACAGGTGTGGCCATCCAGACATCAATTCTTGTGCGAGGTAAGTCCGAGAATAAAAATAAAGTGCTAGTTGGAATGCCATGAAGTGGAAACGAAGAATGAGTGGAGGACATAGAGGGGAAAAGAACAATAGGCCTGAAAGTACCACTGATTTTTTTCTTTGCAAGCAGCAAAGGTGCTAGAGGGAGAGGCTAGGAGAAAAGGCACTGCTGCCTCCAGAGGATGGGTTGGAGCCGTGGGCCTGGGCTGTAACTGAGGGGTGTTGGCAGTGGGATCCCCTCTGGGAGTCCAGCGCGTCTCATAGGGGTGTTTCTGCACCTATGCTCTTGCATTGCATCATGGTATCTGGAAATGCCTCAGCCTCACAGCACTTTCAGGGATTCCTCCAGCTGCAGGAGAAGTTCTGTCTGTCCCAGCAAGACTCAAAGGTGCGGGCAAGAGATTTCCTTTGATCAGAAAGCAGCTTCGCAGAAGACGAATGCTCACTCACTATCTCCCAGGCCGCTACTCAGGGCCGCAGGTATGTTGTCCCACAGCACCCTGACAGCCCTACCAGTTTGTGTGACACACACTGCATGGATGAGAGATTTAGGAGGCTTGGAGGTATTTCTCACCTCGTTTATACCTTCTGGTTTATCAGCAGAAATCGATCAACCTGGAATTCGCGTCTGGGTCTGTCTGGATCTATTGCTGGTACTGGTAACCAGCACTGTACTATTACCTGCACACCTGAGTGTCAGCTAAGAGAGGAGAAGGGAGTTGGGATGTTTAGGCCCCAGGGCTTAGATCTCTGTATTGTCTTCTCTGCAAAAACACTCTCTGGATTTATCTCATTCTATCTTGTTCTTTGTCCTTTAGGTCTGGCCTCTTCCTGAGTTGAAGACTCACCATTTTACAGAGAAGTTAAGTAATTTGGCCAAGTTGTCACGGATGTTTAGATGTGGAGGTCAGATTCAAGCCCAGATACCACTGAGGTTCATATCTGTGCTTTTTTTTGTTGTACTGGAGGCTGTGCTGAGGCCCTTTGGACCGAGTTACACCCTCAGGTCCATTTGAATTCTTTTTAATTTTGAGACAGGTCTCACTAAGTTCCCAAGTTGCCCAGTTTAGGCCCACCCTTGAGATACTCCTTCTTAGCCTCCCAGAGTGCAGGAGTGACAGGTGCGTTCTACTGTATCTAGCATCTGGGCTCTTTCATACTCTTCTAAGGTGTCCCCAGGTGTGGACATCACATTTTTTACTGTACACAAGATCTAACAATATATCAATAGAATATAATTGATTTTTGTCTTTTTGAGACTGGGTTTCACTATGGAGTTCAGGCTGGCCTCGAACTCACAGCTCTCCTAGGGCCTTACCCTCCCAAGTGCTGGGATTCTAACAATATATCAAAAGCTTAATAGTAATTAATTAGTACAGGTCAAATGAATGAAAGAGAGAAGGAAAGATAAAGAAATAGATTTGAGTTTGAGGAATTTCACCAGGGAACAAAAGAAAGACATGGCAAGAGAAATTACGGGACAAGTTCAGTTTTCAGAACTTGAGGATCAAGCTGCATTGTCCCCAGGGAACTGTAACTCACACATGCGCCCTTACACATGCGCCCTTGCACATGCAGGGCACAGTAGCTTTTGTACTTTGCAAGCTGAATTCATCACCAGAAACACTCACTGCAGTCACCAAGGTCCAGCACCATCCACCTAGTTTTTGGCTGATGTCTTCACCTCTGTGCCTACCTTATGCAACACAGTTTGTCCTGAGAATTTTCCATTCTTCTCCCTGCCTTTGCCTGTTGCTGACTTTTCTGTTTCTTCATTCATCAAATGCAAAGTCTCATCTTATTTTGAGGACTTCTCCAGTTTCTTTGCCTTCCATGTCCATCCCTTCCTGAATTCTGCTGAGCTTTTCTGAACGATGTACTCCTTCCACTATTCACCGCTTATCATCTTGTCTACCACTTTTTGCCCTTTTCTACTTATTTAATTTTCGTTTTTTAAATTGATACATGTTTATGATAAATGATAATTATATTTAATTTGGGAAATCTCCCAAGTTATATATACTACCCCCAAATATATATATATATATATATATATATATAAATATAAAATATTATATATATATATAATATTATATAATTTTCAATACTCTTCTCCCTTCTTCTCTGCCCTCCTTCCCCTTATTCCCTTCCCTATCTCTGAAAAGGATATCTCCCTGTCCTCTGCCATTTCTATTTTAATATTGATTTATATTTGGGGTTCCTTATGTGAGAGAAACCATGTCATAAACTTCTGTGCCCTACTTATTTTACTTTACGTTATGGTTCAGTCACTTCTCGGCCTTTTGGCTAAGGTCAAGTGTACATTATGGTTTTACATCTGTCCATTTTCCTACAAATGGCTTGAATTTATCTTTGTTGTTGACTGAATAATACTCCATTGTGTAAATACCTCACTCGTGTTTCCATCTTACCTGAAGAAGTCTTGGTCATTCCACCTATTGTTTGCAGAATAGAGAGCAAGCCTGCAACCTGAGCTCCAGGTTAACGCACACCTCTGTTTTCTACCACTCTATACTATAACCTTTCCCTCAAAGAAGTACCTTATAAAAGCTATTTTTACAGAGCAATAGGAGATTTACAGATCACTCTTCCTTCACTCCTCCTCAGAAGCTATCTTCTTTGAGAGGGGCTAAGGAGGTGTCTTCTGGACTCCCGTGTCCTGCGTTCACACAGCTCAACTCCATTCTGCTTACTGAGATTCCACATAATTTGTTTAAACTAAAACTCATGAGCTTTGACAGTTTGGAAACCATTGCTTTTCTGAAACAGAACAACAAACAAAAATACCTAGTCTTCTGCTATATTTAGCTTCTTCAAGTCTTCTGATATCTGCGTGCTTGTCGTTACATTTCCGGTTTGGTCCACAGTATGTGGAGATGTTGGTCTTACTAAGAAGAAAATCATCGCAGCAAGGCAGAGGCTGTGCACAGGAACATTCACTAGGGACAAACAGGGAAAGATCTGGAGCCCTTGCCATCAGATCCCAGTTACCTTTCCAGTTTATCTTTCACAACTTTCCTCACGGAAATATATTTTAGCCAAATAGAGCTCACTTCTCTTCCTACCCAGCTCTTCTCTCTGTAATGTACTTGCTGGCTCTGGGCCGCGTTTCTGCACTGCCCAGCCTTTCTTCGCTGCGTAGTGAAGCACGCTCATCCTTCGAGCCCAGCTTATATCCCACTCCCACCCTTCAAAAGCTTTCTAAAGTAACAGCTGAGGGTCCTTTTTCTTTCTGGTCATTTTTATTTCCCCCTCCATTGTTTTATTTGGTTAGCACCCTACTTAGTTTATTTATGCTCAAGGATGAAGCCCCCCCTGACAATGCTATGACCTCGGTAGGCACGATCTAGTTTCAGGTTTGTAAAAATTCCCATGCAAGTTGTCAAGGCTATTCTTAAATGGGCTAATTTAAATAGCCAAATTTGATTAGTTTTTCACATGTAGCTGAAAGCGGTGGAGTGCCTACATTAATTGTGAAACATAATACAGCCACAACAGCACATTTTGACCTTCTGAGAACTCTCAGAGTTGTGGATTTAATTCCTCCTAGCTGTGGGAACAGCTTTCCTTGGGAGCCGTACCATCGCTCAGAAGCAATAAAACTCCCACTCCCACCAGCTATATTTGTAGCATGGTCAGTGAAAAACATTCTTCCCCATTAGTGTTGAGGTGGTTTCAGGGAACACATGGGTATTATTCTTCACCCTCTTCGAGGCTTATGCCACCTTCCTCATGGACACAATGATTTGCACTCCACAGGAGGCACGTAGTTTCTTTTCAGTTTTTTGGTAAGCTATATATCTAATTCTATCTACTAAATTATCAATGCTTGCTATGGACTTTTCTCATGTGGTAAAGAATCTAGAAAATTAATAACACAATTCTTATTCTCCATTTGAGAATGAACCTGAGGGCCACATTAGTGTTCTCTGAAGTGACTTTAAGACAGAGAGTAGGCCAGTACCTGCCTGACAAATGAAAATGAACACAGGGTCTGCAATTGAGAATACGTGAGCAAGAGTTAAATCAAATGACAAGGAGAATGACTTTCTGCTTTGGCCAATTAATCACTGGAAAAAGATATTAAAAATCTACTACTCTAATGATTGCTTTGTTTATAGGGAGGTGGTTTTGTTTAAGACAATCTGTTATTTATGTTGTACTTTTGCATCTGCTGTGGCTTAAATGTTGATAAGACACTGAGTAAGCTGAGAGGGTAGATCTTCACATGAACAGCAAAATCAATACACTGTAAATTCCTTAAAAGTAGGGTTATATATTCATTCAATAAATAAACATTTATGTCTCCAACATGCCTAAGGATGTCCAGACTTTAGAAAATAAGCCCTTACAAGAGCAGTAGTTAGTAGATTATATGCCTTTAGGAGAAGTCACTTTGAAATCAATCAAGGAACATGTATCAAATGCTTGTCATGTATTCAGTGAAGGAAGGCAGGATGGGGGATGGATAACTAGATGACAATCAACCTGTAGTATTACAGGCTGGGCTTGGACAGGTATGCCTTCCATAACAACACAAGGACACCAAACCTGTGGGTCCCCTGCCACAAGTAGTGGTACATCAGACTGCTGTTCTCATGTAGATGCTGCATACTAAATGTTTGTTTTCTTTATGAAGAATGATCTTTACTCTTGTATGAGTAATATTGTGGTAAGATAATATTTTAACTTTTTTGGTCAATATTTTACCATCATTCCAAAGCATCTCCACATGCATTACTATATTCTTATAACAACTCTGGAGGAGTTAGAAAGAACATAATTGTTTGTTTTGTAATAAGCATAATGAAAGATCACAAAGGCTTTGGCTAAACTAAGGAGAAAGTGGTGGTCTTTGGACTCAAATCTCTATTTTCTGATTACAAACGTCTTACTTGATCCAGTTCGAAGAGCCAAGATTGTATCAGCAGTAAAAAAATGAATAAATTCTTTATGTTTACTAATGTTACAAATGTGAGCCATGATTTAGTTGGGAAGAGAAAAGTCATCATATAACCTCATCTTATCCATAGCTACACACAAGTACATTTTTCTACTCTCTTTATTTCATATCTTTCTCCACATGACCATGGATGAAAAGTGCTTGAATATTAACACTTCTCCATATTCACTGTATAGGACAAAATCCAGTAGTCACTGAGAATCTTTCAGCATTGAACACTGAATGCAAGCTGATTTTATTTCCTAGTTCTAGGAACTGAAAATGTTTTCATTTTCTATTCTATCTCTATCAGGGGCGGGGCTACGTTTTTCACCTTCCTCCTCCTCATCAGCCACATATAAAGAGGCTTTGTGGCACATCTTTTCCAGCTCTGTGGTAATTTTTAAAGAAATTTATTATCTCACTTATTCTTCACAGTAATCTTAAAGATATTTTATATCCATTTTACGATCTAAACCTCAGCAAGGTTAACGAGCTTGGCTAAATCACAAATAAAGGGAAGATAAAATCAATTCTAACTCTAGAACTTATTTCTTTGATCATTGTAATGCACATGCAAGTCATTGTAG
Source organism: Dinomys branickii (assembly GCA_004027595.1). Classification (NCBI taxonomy): domain Eukaryota; kingdom Metazoa; phylum Chordata; class Mammalia; order Rodentia; family Dinomyidae; genus Dinomys; species Dinomys branickii. The sequence goes on from PVLD010001966.1 coordinate 91,000, forward strand.
GTTCATTAGGCTTGGCCCGGTGGCTGGTTTCTACTGTGCATATCATTATCATTGAGAAGAGGGGAGAACGCATATGGAATGTTGGCACAGTTGGGAGACATCTTGTGAACTCAAAAATCTCCAACAAAATGGCGGGAGATGGATGGTTGAGTCATGTGGGTCCCATGGAGAGAACGGGAAACTGAGCTGCCTTTGAAATTCAGAGACATTTAAAATGGCAGGGCTGGAATATTTTTTACCTATAATAAATCCGTGTTCAAGCAGTGCTTTTTCCTTTTCATGATTTTCCTTGAGAAAGCTCAGGATCCCCAGGTGGGCTTTCTGTTTTCCTTATCACCTGAGGTAAGTTCCACGAAGCACCCGTGTGTGTGGTTTAATTACTCAAGCAATGGGGGTTCCTTTAATTTCCCTTGGAAGATGGTTTCCCAATCTAATTGTCTTCTACCCCTCGGTGGTCAGCCTGCATCTCCTAGGCTTAACATTTTCCTTACTCAGCTCCTTTCTTTGTTATAATTAACCTCACGTGGGTAGTAGTGTTTCCTGCCCAAAGTTATTTTTCTCCAAAAACTACAGAGAAAGGTAATCAAATCATACTCGGACCTGTTTGGCTGAGCAAGTGTCATCTCCTTTTTTGCAGTCTCGCTGTTGGGGACCCTTCTTCCTGCGTCTTCCTGAGATTTTCCTTAATTTTTTTTTTGTACATAGACAAGTAAAGAGAGCAAACCTATGAGCAACTCTATTCAAATCCTTTAGAAATAAGGAAGTATAAAATCAACTAGAAAAAACCAAATCACTATAGTTTTTAATTTACTTACTTTTTATTATTTAAAAAATTTTTGTATTCATTGGTATATGTTTGGAGTGCATGAAGATCATATTTCTGATAAGGAGTTGGTACATGTTCGTAATACTAAACTTTACCCATGTACAGAATAAAACTTTGTTTCTCCTTTTTTTGATCTCTGAGACCCTATTGAGGAAATGGAAGGGGTTGATTTAAAAGTTAACTCTCTGTGTTGCTTTTTCTTTTTTCCCAATTTTATACTACTGAGATAATGATAGTAGAATTGAACACTATTCCCTTTTCAGTCCCTGACTGCCAGAGGTAGTTCGCGCCACTCTATTACACCTCAGCAACCCCATCTAATGGGTAGCAATACATCCTTTAACTTCTCATGGGAAAACCCTGCTACGTCTGGATTAGCCCTCGGAACTGAATAGCTTCCTACCTTCTCTCAGGACACAGTGTTAGCCATGTGCTCTCCTTCAGACCAGACCTTTCCTTTTCTAATTGCCTTGGATGCGCCTTGGCCCCTCTATTTATTTTAGAACAGATTTCTAGATATGTTCTTGGGCTCACAGAGTTCTTCCTCTAGGTTCTCCTAACTTATTCCTCTGGCCTCTATTGCAACTGACCATCCTCATCCCCTCTGAATGAACAGCAACTACACACACATCATGCTGACATGTATGGTGAAGAATATCTAAGGACCCTGGACAGTTAGCGTGGAGAGATGTGGATTCAAGCTCTAGCCTGTTATTGATGTCTTGTGCTATAAAAGGTTCTGCCTATTGCCTAGGAAACTTGGTTTCTCCATTAGTAAAATAAGAATTATAGCAACACCCAATTCATATATTTAATTGGATAATAATAGCAGCAAAATGCTTTTTGTTAAATTGTTATACAATTATTTGAAAGTTTGTCTCTTGGAGGAAAAAAAAACCATTAACTGATTCCAAATGGCATATAAATAATCTTTATTGTATATAATCACTGTAATTCCTTTTTTTACTATACTTTTTAAGCACTTCTAATATTTTTCTTTTATACTATTATGTTTATTGGTATCATTTAGATATACACATTCCCCATAGGAATTTGTACTTATACATGTAAAAGACATATCCTGATTCCTTTTTTTAACCATTCCCCTACCCTCCTTTCAGTCCCTCCCCCCTTCTTATTTAGACAGTTTTGATTTAATTTTATCATTTTCATCTTTTCCCTTCCCTCCTTTATTCCCTCCTTCCTTCTTAGTAACTGTTAAGGTTGATACATTGTGTCAACTTGGGGAATCTGAAGGTTTAACTGAGTGATTCAGCAGGAAGCCAGACTGTTTACTTTGTATACATCCTGAGCCTGAGGAAAAGGAAGGCATGGAGATTCTGTGAGAGCTATACGCCCCCTGGGTGGCGGTAGGCTGTTTACAATGTAAGAGAAGAGGCTGCTTGCAGCCATTCTTCCCTTTTGCTGTGGTTGATTTTGCTGTGCTCTGCTGCCATGAAGTTTGCCCTCTGCCATGTGCCACTCTGCCTCTGAAGCAGCCAAGTATGGACTGAAACCTCCACAAACTGTAAGCTAAATAAACCTTTCCTTTCTTCATTTTGGGTGTTGGGTATTTTGTCTCAGTAAGAGTAAAGTAACCAAGACAGTAACCCTTTCCATTTGAGCAATTTCTTCCTATTCCCTAATATCTGTTATACATTTTGGTTGTTATTTACAATTTCAGTTTCTTACACCAGAGAGATAATGTGATATTTACACATTTTTCTGATGTATTTCACTTAACAGTATGGTCTCAAGCTACATCCCTTTACCTAAGAATGTCTTAAGTTCATCTTTTATGGCTGAGTACTACTCTGGTGTATTAAAAAAAAACATTTTTAAAGATTCATTTATCATTTGATGGGCGTTTGGGTTGTCTTTAAGACTTAGCTATCACCAACTGTGCTGCTATAAACATGGATGTGCACGTATTGCTGTGTTATTGATACAGGGGAAAGAAACTCTCAACTTGGACAATATCTGAGGTGCGTTCATGTTCTCTAAAATCAAAGAATGAATTTTAGGAACAATGGAAGTTAAAATCCGAATATATTTATTTATTTATTTATTTAGCGGTACTGGGGATCGAACTCAGCACCCTGCACTTGCTAGGCAAGCGCTTATTCCACTGAGCTATATCCCCAGCCCCCCGAATATATTTATTGAGGGAAAGAAAGTTTTCATCCAAGAGAGAGATAGAAAGGGACCCAAGTGGGTTGCTCAGGGAATCTGCCTTTTCTAGGGACTTTTATAGAGCAAAGCCACGAGCTGAGGTGGCCCAAGGTAGGGGAAAAATGGAAAATCACAAGGTGGGCAAAACTATGGTCAGTCAGTGAGATTACAAGTATAATTGTTCTGGTAAAATTGATTAAATCAGGATCAAAGGGGAAGTGACTCAGGTAGCAGGCAGGGATGAATACAAGACAGGGGCTTTTCCTGTAGAGGTCGGGTCAGGGACTCTTCAAGGTGATCACTACCTATTTATTTATTTTTTTTTTATTTTAAAAGTAAAAGAACAAAAACATATTATCAAATAGCCACTTACAAAGTAGCACAAGAATAGTACAATCAAAACTGAATTATAGACAAGGTGACAGGGAATTAACAATGGTTCTTGTATTACATATTGATAACTTCAAAATGTATACTCTGGAGAACAAATATAGACATGCAAGATTGATCAAACAACTAATTATGAACTGTTACAATAAAGTGATGTTAGTAGTACAACTATATTAGCTGTCCTGCATATGTGTACATACATGCATAATTATCCTTTCTTCCTGTTCTCTTTCCCCTCATCACATTTGCTCTTTACTTTTTGAGCAGTTTCCTTTCATACCTGCTGATTTATATTCACACTTTCAGGTTCTTACACTACTGATACAATATGTTGCTTACACATGCACATCTGATTTATTTCACTTACAAGTGTGGTCTCTAATGGTGACCATTTACCTATAAAAGCCTCAAGTTTGTCTTTCCAAAGTAATATTCCATTGTATAAAAATGCCACAGTTTTTTATCCAGTCCTCAGTGGATGGACATTTGGGTTGCTTCCATGATTTAGCTATTATAAATTGTGCTGCTATAAACATGGGTGCACATGTATCGCTGTGATACGATGTTCTCAGATCTTCTGGAAAATACCCAGAAGGGGAATACCTAGGTTGAATGGGACCTCTAGGTCTAGTTTGCTGAGGAATTGCCAAACCGATTCCACAATAGTGTCACCAGTCTGCATTCCCACCAGCAGTGGAGAAGAATTCCTATTTCTCCACAGCCTCACTGACATTTGTTATTGGTTGATTTCTTAATGCTAGCCATTCTTACAGGGGTGAGATGAAATCTCAACAGTGTTTTAATTTGCATTTCTCGAATGACTAAAGTTGTTGAACATTTTCTCATGTACTTATTTGACATTTTCTTTATCTGTAAGTGTGTATGCATCTCAGATGCCCATTTTAGGATTGGGTCTTTGAATCTGGGGAGGTTCATGTTTTTCAATTCTATGTATGTTCTAGATAGAAGACCTTTGACCAAGGGACAGCCAGCTAGGATTTTCTCCCAATTTGTGGATTTTCTTTTTGATCTGTTGGTGATGTCTTTAGATGTGCAAAAACTTTTCAGTAAGAAGAGGTCCCAGGTGCTGATTCTTTGAAATATTTTTTTAAATTTTAAAGTAAAAATTAAAAGTATTTCCCTTGCAGTTTGATTTTCGTTCATGAACTCTCTGCCTACTCCTATGTCTTCAAGATTTTTACCTACCTTTTCTTCCATTAGATTTAGTGTTTCTGTTTTACTATTGAGATCCGTGATCCATTTTGACTTGAGTTTGGTGCATGGTGATAGACTTGGGTCTATTTTCAGTCAGGTGGCAAGCCAATTTTTCCACATCATTTATTAAAAAGGCTATCTTTCTTCCAGTGAGCTTGTTTGGCCCCTTTGTCAAAGATTAGGTGGCTGAGTGTGTTTGTGGTTGTGGCTGCATCCTCCAGTCTGTTCCATTGATCCTCAGGTCTGTTTTTTAGCCAGTACCAGGTTGATTTTCTTACAGTAGCTTTGTCGTATAATTTCAGGTCAGGGATTGTGATTACACTTGACTTTTCTTTGTTCCCCAAGATTCCTTTTGCTATTCTGGGTCTCATCTGATTCCAGATGAATTTAAGGAATGTTTTCTCTAGATTTGTGAGGTATGCTAATGGTAGTTTAAAGGGAATTGCATTGAATTTGGACAACAATTTTGGTAGTATGGCCTTTTTCACAATATTGGTTCTTCCTTTCCATGAGCAAGAATGTTTTTTCACTTATTGAAATACTCTTTGATCTCTTTTTTCAGAGTACTGTAGTTTTCATTGAATACATCTTTTACTTTTTTGTTAGATTGATTCCTAAATATTTCAATTTCTTGGAAGTTATTGTGAAAGGTATGGTTTCCTTAATTTCTCTCTCAGACAGTTTGTTGTTTGTATATAGGAATGTTACTGATTTTGGGGTGTTGACTTTCTATCCAGCTACACTGCTGAATTTGTCAATTAATTTAAGCAGTTTTCTTGTGGAGTGTTTAGGGTCTTCCATGTAAAGTATCATGTCATCTGTATATAGTGACAGTTTTGCTTCTTCCTTTCCTGTTCTTATTTGTTGTATTTCTCTCTCTTGTGTAATTGCTTTGGCTAATGCCTCTAGAACTATGTTGAATAGGAGTGGTGACAGTGGACATCCTTGTTGTGTTCCTGACTTTAAAGTGAAAGCTTTTAGTTTTTGTCCATTTAGTATGATGTTGGTTGTTGGTTTGTCATAGATGGCTTTGATCAGATTAAGTTAAAGGCCATCTATTCCTATTTTTCCTAGGGTTTTTATCATGAATGCATGTTGGACCTTGTCAAAGGCTTTTTCTGCATCTATTGAGATGATCTTGTGGTTTTTGCCTCTGGCTTTATTGATATGGTATATAATATTAACTGATTTGCAAATATTGAACCATTCCTGCATTCCTGGAATGAATCCAATTAATTCAAATTATGGTGTATAATTTTCCATATGAGTCACTGCATTCTATTTACTAGTACTTTATTGAGTATCTTTGCAACTATGTTCATTAGGGAGATTGGTCTATAGTTCTCTTCCTTGGTTGGGTCTTTCTCAGGTTTTGATATCATAATACTTGCCTCCAGAAATGAGTTAGGGAGAATTACTTCCTTTTCAATTTCACTGAAGAGTTGAGGAGAGTTGGCATTAAATCTTCTCTGAATACTTTATAAAATTCTGCTGTGAATCTATTAGGGCCTGGGATCTTCTCTGTCAGTAATTTTTTAATGACATTTTCAATCTTATTTGATATTGGGTTGTTCAGGATTTTTTGTATCTTCTTGATTCAACTTTGGTAATTTGTACATATGTAGGAATCTGTCCATTTCTTCTGAGTTTTCTATCCCATGAGAGTAAAGATTCTCAAAGTAGGTATTAATGATATTTTAAATTTCTGTAGGATCTGTAGTGATTTCATCCTTTTCACTCCTTATTTCATGAATTTGAGTTTTTTCCTTTTTTTGATAAGATTGGCTGGGGTTTATCAATTTATTTATTCTTTCAAAGAACCAACTCTTTGAATCATTTATTTTTTGTAGGGTTTTCTTTGTCTCAATTGCCTTAATTTCTGCCCTGATCTTTATAATCTCCTCCCTTCCTTGGGCTTTGGGCTTGACTTCTTCTTTTTCTAAAAGTTTGAAGTGCAGTATTAGGCTATTTATTTGTTCTCTCTCTGTTTTCATTATGTGTGAGTTCACTCCTGTAAATTTCCCTATCAGAACTGCTTTAATTGCATCCCACAGATTCCAGTAGGTTGTATTTGCATTTTTGTTTGTTGGTATTTTTCAATTTCTTCTTTAATTCCTCGTCTGACCCATTGGTTGTTCAGGAGGTTGTTGTCTAATTTCCAAGTGTTTATAGAGTATTTGGAGTTCATTTTATCATTAATTTCCAATTTCATTGCATTGTGGTCAGAGAAAATGTATGGGATAATTTGAATTCTTTTGCCTTTAGGTAGGTATGCTTTGTGAGCTAGAATATAGTCTATTTTAGAGAAAGTCCCATGTGCAGCTGAGAAAAACGTGTTTTCTGATGTTGTGGGGTGGAATACTCTGTATACATCTACTAAGTCCATTTGTTCACAGATTTGGTTCAGATCTGCTATTTCTTTGCTGATTTTTTTGTCTAGTTGACCTGTCTCTTTGCGACAAAGGAGTCCCCTATTACAATAGTGTTATTGATTAATTGGTTTTTCATGTCTGTTAAGATTTGACTTATATAGTTTGGTGCTCCAATATTTGGTGCATACATGTTCAGGGTTGTTATCTCTTCATCTTGCAGTTTTCCCTTAACTAGTATGTAGTGACCTTTTCACCTCTTTTGACTGTTTTCAGTTTGAAGTTTACATTGTCTACAAATATAATGGCTAACCCTGCTTTTTCCTGGGAACCTATTGCATGGAGAATTGTTTTCCATTCTTGGGCTTTCAGCCTATGGATTTCCTTTTGAGTAAAGTGTGCTTCCTGTATACAGCATATTTTGGGATTTTGTTTCTTAACCCACTCTGCCAGTCTGTTTCTTTGGCTGGTGAACTGAGGCCATTTATATTAATGGTTGTAACTGATATATGTTGGCTTATCCTTTTCATGCCATTTACTTGCTGTTGGTTTCCTACTTTTGCTATCAGTTTCATTGCTTGCTCTGCTTGAGGGTTCCTTTCTATTGTTCTTGAGATTGTGGTCTTTTTTTTCTTTGTCTAGAATATGTTTTAGTACTTTTTGTAAGGTTGCTTTGGCACTCATGAAGTTCTTCAGTTGTTCTTTGTCATGGAAATATTTTATTTTTCCATTGAATTTGAAGGATAGTTTTGCAGGATATGTCAGTTTGTGTTGGAAGCTGTTTTGTTTCAGAATCCGTAGTACATCTCACTAAGCTCTTCTTGATTGCCTGGGTTCTGTTGAGAAGTTTGCTGTGATTCTGATGGGCTGTCCTTTATAAGTGATCTGTTTCTTTTCTCTAGCAGTTTTTAATATTATGTTCTTTTGCTGGATATCTGGGATCTTGACTATTATATATCTGGGGGTGGTTTTATTTTGGTTATGGATAGTTGGAATTCTATATGCCTCATTTAACTGCATGTCAGACTCTTGTACCATGCTTGGGCAGTTTTCTGCAAATTTTTTTTATGTCATTTGTATTGCCCTCTGCTGTTTCATTGACTCCTATTACTTGGATATTATTTCTCTTTCCCTTGTCTTGCTGCTGTTGGATTGATTTATTCTGGATCCTTGATGACTTTAAGAGATCCTTCGTTTCACGATCGCTAGCTGCCATGCTGTCTTCAAGATCTGACATTCTATCTTCAGCTTCATTCAAGCAGTTTTTCAAGCTTTCAATGGAAAGTTTGATTTACTGGAAATCTCTTTGAGTCTGTTTCATGCATTCTATTTCCTTCCTAAATTGTTCATGTAATGTTTCCATCTGTTGCCTGTGTTCCTCTATTTTTTTATCTGCTTCTCTAGATGTTTGGACCATTTCTTTCATTATTATTGTCTTTTCATTTTTTGCCTGGGAGATTATTTCTGATCTGATCTCTTCTGTGGCCTGATGAAGTTGTTTCTTTACTTCAGATACAATCATTTCAGAGATTTCAGGTATATGGCTTCCAAATTCTCCTATGTCACTGTCTCCTGAACTTGCTCTGGGTGGAGTTGAGTTTTGAGATTGCGTTTTGTTCCTGTGTCTTGTCATTGTGTATGTCAGATGAAAAATGCTGAATGACCAGCTACTCAGGCAGCTCACTGAAGGTCTCTAGGGACCATAGTTTACCTGGGTATGAAACTTGTCCCATGATGGTATCAGGCTGTAGACCACTGGGTCCAGTATACCCAGGCAGTTGCTGGAGTGCATGGCTCAGACTATACCTGGGATTGTAGGGGAATGCTTGCTTTTGTGACCAGGGTCTCCAGGCTGTAGATGGAAAGTGTGTAGGTCTCAGCCATGGAACTGATGGTGGCTAGACAGTGGCTGCTGCTCCAGGATCCTCAGGTAGTTGGTCAGGGGAAAGCAGGTTTCACCTCCCAACCTAGAGGACCAGAGAGTCCAGGACTGCTTCTACTCTGCAGGCCTCACCCACCAACAGAGACAGATGCTGCTTCCCAGGCTGAGTTTCTTCCCTTTCCCTAAGGAGCAGGGCAAAGCGCACCTGCAGGCCTCACCCATGGAGAGGTTCACATAGACCTGCTATCTATTTAGAATATCAATCCCTGATGTCCATCCCTAGGGAAGTATGTGGATACATTTGTTTAATCTTTTGTCTTGAGGTCTGGCCCACAGTAGAAGTGCCAGTCTCTCCATTTGCAAGGTATCTTGTTTACCATACTGGCTCCTAAGGGCCTAGCCCTGTCTGACTCCCTATAATATCTCTAGCTAACTCATCTGCCTGTAACATTATGATCCTTTTAATTCTTTTGGCAAGACACCAATTAGAATAGCTGGGTCAAATGGGACCTCTAATCCTAGAATTCTGAAGAGTCTCCATACTGATTTCCACAGTGGTTGCACAAGTCTACATTTCCACAAAGAGTGGAGAATAGTTCATTTTTTCTCACATCCCCACCAGCATTTGTCATTGGTTGATTTCTTGATAATAGCCATTCTTTTTCTGGAATGAGATGGAATCTCAGTGGTGTTTTAATTTGCACATATTCTAGCAACCAGTGATCTTGAACACTTTTTCATATATTTATTTACCATTTCTACTTTTTCATCTGAGTTGAATGTATTCATCTCAGATGTCCATTTTTGGGGCTGGGGATATAGCTCAGTGGAATAAGCGCTTGCCTAGCAAGTGCAGGGTCCTGAGTTCGATCCCCAGTACCGCAAAAATAAATAAATAAATAAATAAATAAATAAATAAAACCATCATTGTTATCAGATGTCCATTTTTGAATTGGGTCATTAAATTTGGGGGGTCTGATTTTTTAAAATTCTTTTTATTTTAAAGAAAATAGTACAAAAAAGAACAATAGCAAAACACAAAGAAAACCAAGCAAGGATATTAAAAATTATATGGGGTTTCAAACCAAATGATAAGAGTTTGACAGTGTTTGTTATATTACATATTGTTATCTTCAACGAAGTTGCTCAATCACCAGATGTAAAAATTCTCTATATTTTTTAAATAGTAGAACTTTGTCTGAGGAACAACTGGCTAAAATTTTTTGATACTCGGTGAGGTGTCCTTTCACTCTGTCATGATTTCTTTTGCTGTACAAAGCTTTTTAATAAGGAGAGATCCCAGTTGCTGATTCTTTGTAGTATTTTCCATGCAATCTAGGTTTTGTTCATGAAGTCTTTGTGCACACTTATATCTTCAAGGATTCTGCCTATTCTTTTTCCCAGTAGATTTACTGTTTCTGTTACAATATTTAGATCTTTGACCAACTTTGATTTTAGTTTAGTGCATGGTCATAGAAATGGGTCTGATTTTAGTCTTCAGCATGTAGAAAGCCAGTTTTCCAGCACCATTTATTAAAAAAGGCTATCTTTCTTCCAGTGAAGGTGTGGGGACCTTTGTCAAAGATAAGGTGGCTAAGTATGTCTATAGTTGTTTCTACATCTTGTAATATGTTCCATTGATCCTCAGGTCTTTTTATGTCTTTTTGGTGAATGCCATGCTGTTTTATCATAGCAGCTTTGTAGTATAATTAAAAGTTTGGGATTATGATACCCTGTACCTTTCCTTTCTTGACCAGAATTATTTTTGCTATTCTATGATTTCTGTTTCCAGATGATTTTAGAAGTGTTTTCTCTACTTCTGTGAGGTACCGTAATGGTACTTTGATTGGGATAGCATTAAATATGTTCAGTAATTTTGGAAATACGGACATATTCACTGTTTTGGTTCTTCCTACCCAAGAACAAAGGATAGCTTTCCTTGTTCTGTTATCCTCTTTGATGTCCTTTTTCAGAGTACTATAGTTTTCAGTGTAGAGATACTTTACTTCCTTTGTTAGGTTAATTCCTAAGTATTTCACTTTTTAAAAAATGCTACTGTGGCAGGTGCTTGTATCAGTCAGGTTTTTACCAGAGAAACAGATATAAAACAAGATATACAAATGTATAAGGAATTACAAGTTTGGCTTACAGTGGTCAGCCACAGAGGTGGATGAGGAACCTTGAAGAGGGTGTTTGCACACTGGAGGCTGAAGGGTCCAGTCCAAGGTCTGGAGCTCACTGCAGTGTTCTGTGCATGTCTGTATCAGGAAGCCAGTGGGTCTGAGATAGAACACTGAAGAAGCTATGATGAAGGCTGAGGAGTCTACACTAGAAAGCTGAGGCGTCTCAGGTGGAAGTCACAGTCTGTTGTAGAAGCCAGGAGACAACAACCAAGCTGCGGACAAAGACTGGAGCTCCTCCCCAAAACCACCAGTCAGTCCTTCCTCATTCCCCTTTTATTATATGCTGGCTGCCCACGTTGCGGGGGGGGGGGGTCCTTCACACCCGCACCATCTTTGCGCCTTCCTCTTGCACAGGCTCAGGACGTTTACAAAGAAGGACCCCAGCACCCTGCTGAGTCACTTAGTTAACCTCCTAAACTTCTCAAGTTGATACAATGTATCAACCATAACAATGTTCTTTTCATAATTTCTCTCAGTCAATTTTTTGTATGTGTACAAGGATGCTATCGATTTTTAAATGTTGACTCTGTATCCAGCTATGCAACTGAATTTGGTTATTAAGTCTATTAATGGAGTTTTTGGATGTTCTATGTAAGGTATCATGTGATCTGCAAATGATGTTAATTTAATTTCTTCCTTTCCTATCTTTATTTCTTTTATTTCTTTCTCTTGTCTAATTGCTCTGGCTAATGTTTCCAGAATTATATTGAATAGAAGTAGTGATAGTGGAAATCCTTGTCTTCTTCCTGATTATAGAGTGAAAGCTGTCAGGTTTGGGCTATTTAGTATGAAGTTGGATGTTGGTTTGTCATAGATGGCTTTTATCAAATCAAGATAAAGTCTATCTACTGCAATTTTCTGTAGAGACTTCATCATGAAAGGGTGTTGGACTTTGTCAAATGCTTTTTCTGCCTCTGTTGAGATGATCCTGTGATTGTCTTTGATTCTGTTGATATGGTGTATTACATTTTCGGATTTGAGTATATTGAATCATCCCTGTATCCCTTGGATGAGTTCTACTTGGTCATGGTGAATACTGTTCTTGATGATTTGCTGCATTCTGTTTGCCAGGATTTTGTTCAAGATCTTGCAACAATGTTCATTGGGGAAATTGGCCTGTAGTTCTTTGTTTTGGTCAGGTCTTTCTCTAGTTTGGTATCAAGGTAAAACTTGCTTATAGGAATGAATTTAGGAGTATCGTTTCCCTTTCAATTTCATTTAAGAATTTGAGGAATAATGGTCTTAGAGCTTTTCTAAATTTTTTTAGAATTCAGCAGTGAATCCATTAGGACCTGGGCTTTTCTTTGTGAGTATGTTTTTAATTAGATTTTCAATTATATTGTCTGATATTGTGTTATTTAGAATTTTTGTACCTTCCTCATTCAACTTTGGTAATTCATATGTATTGAGGTATCTATCCATTTCTTTTGTATTTCCATTTTATCAGAGTAAAGGTCCTTAAAGTAGGTACTGATGATCTTTTGAATTTTTGTAGGATTCATTGTGATTTCACCCTTTTCATCCATAACTGCATGGATTTGAGTCTTTTCTTTCCTTTTTTGATAAAGTTGGCTAATGTTTTATCAACTTTATTTAGTCTTTCAAAGAACCAACCTTCCAGTTCACTAATTTTTTTGCATTGTTTTCTTAGTCTCAAAGGCATTAATTTCTGCTCTGATCTTTGTAATCCTCCTCATATTGGCTTTGGGCTTGACTTCCTTGCTCTAGAAGTTTGATGTTCAACATTATTTGTTTATTTACATTTTCTCTGTTTTCCAGGTATGAGACTTCACTGCTATAAATTTCTTTTTTAGGATTGCTTTTGCTGTATACCATAAGTTCTGGTATGTTATATCAGCATTATCATTTAATTGTAGATACTGTTTAATTTCTTCTCCAATTTCATCTGTGACCTATTCAACATTATTGAAGAACTTATATGTAAAGAATTTCCCCATAGTAGAGTGATTTTACCCTGTGGTGACAGGAGACATTTAAGAGGGATACAGGACAAAATAGAAAGCTAAATGTAGAGAAATACAGTGGAAGCAAGGCTGGAGGACAAAGCATGATCACCTAGGCCTTGAGAAACTGGAGAAGCAAGCAGAAGAGAGAGAGAATGAAAGAGAAAGCAAAAGATTATTGAAGTGGATCAGAAAGAGAAGAAAGAATTTGCACTCACATATAAATATCATAAAATGAAGAGAGATAGTTGAGAAAAGAGAGAAAGAAGGAGAAATAGATCAGATCATGAATAAGGGTAAAGACCTAAACAACCTAAAACAAACAAACTAAAGGAAGTGAAGATGAAAACCTGTTTGTCTCTGGGCCTCTCTCCCAGTTGCTGTGGCTCCCTCCAACAGAGATAGCCCGGGGCTGCCCCTAGTGTGTACACTTGGCTCCTCCTGGTCAGACCCGCTCTCTCCTTTCTAGTTCATCTGGCACGTGACTGTTCTCTCGCACTGCTTGTTACTGAGCAGGGTGGGCTGGGGTGCTGTGGCTTTCTGCTCCTGCTGTCACTATGGAGGCTCTTAGTCTTGCTTTAATCACCTTTGCCAGGGGGAATGGCCAACCTCAGTGTTCACAAGTGGGAGGGGATGTGCCATTCCACTCACTGATCTTCACTGCTGTGTTGCCAGCGTCCCCAGCCTTACTGCTAGCTGTTTCTGCCACCCCTCAGCGGCAGCCAAAGGCTTCACTCTCCTCCTCCACAGGAAGAGTGCTATGGTTGTGTCAACCCTACTTGTCTTCGTCCCTCTCATTGGCTGCAGAGTAGGCCCCTAAATTTGCTGTCATCAGGGGTTCCAGTCAGGGTGCACAAATGAAAAAGAAAAGCTGACAGCCATTTAGGGTGGGAGCAAAATTTGCTGCCAGCCTGCTGCTCCCTCTGTGTAGAGGAAAGCCCCAGAGGCAAGGGGCCTTGTGTTCCAAATCTGTCCTGTTTGGTTTGAGGTAGCCTTCATTTTGCACTCCATCATTTCTTGGAAGCTTCATAGCATGGCGAATCTTGTGTACCACATAGGCAGCAATGCCACAAGCAGCCCTGTGGGCCGGCTCACCTCTGTAAAGCCTGCTATGTTTTGCTCGATCTGTAAGTCCCTACTTCAGACTGATTTGGGGATCAGGATGTAAGTCCCTCCCTTTCCTCTTATTACCTGAGTTTTCCGTTGACTTTCTCTGAGCAGCTCCAAGGTGCCTCCTCCTCTATTCAGTCATGTTGGAAACCTCCTTTTGTGCTTCTTAAATTAGAGGCAGTGATTTGGGGCCAAAATCTCATACTAAAAGCATATTATGTGCACACCAGTTTTATATTTATGTGCCCCTGTGGGGAAAAAAAGAATAAATTATGATCTTGGTACTTGCAAATTCAGGATTTTGGTTGTTTCCCCCTCAGATACTTTTCAAACAAAAATGAGTTTTAACTATTCCATTTCCTTTCCCAAACATTTTGATTTTCCATTCTTTCACATTTCTTCACATTTTGAAACGAGATGTATTTTCAACATGAGAATTCTTATACTGCTGTTCTTGCCTCTATGGAGATGCGCAATTATAGCAACTAGATTTTTTTCGTTTCTCATTAGTGAATATATAAACCATGCCAGAGCAAATATACTCCACTACTTTTCTATTAAATGGTTAGCAGTTGATACTTTGTTTTAGGGCAATTCATTTTTTCTTCAACAAACATGTTCTAAAATGTGCAAACAGTTTGCATAATGCCGCAGTATTATTTATTGTAGTTGATCAACTATTTTCTATTGTAATTCATTTGGTGTTTATTTGAGATGGATTTCCTCTTGTCTTTGCATGTGATGGATTTTTTCTCCAATACAATCAATCTTGCAAAAAGATATTCCTTCTCAGATTTATTTCTGCGAGAAATATGAGTGCTGTCTCAGAAGTGTTGGTATATTTGATTTTAATTGTTTATGTTCCATCTACTTTGTTGCAATCACAGATGGAAGGAACTTTGGAAAGTCATTTAATCAGTCATTCTGCCTTTAGGCAAGTAGGAGCCTCACAGAGGCAATTATAGGATCTATGCAGAGAGATCTGCACAAAAGCCATTTCTGCTTCTCTTCTGGGCAACCACTGTTTAAGATAAAATTTGCAGTTTTATTGCAGTTACTCTTCTCTTGAACAAAAGTTTCTTCTTTAACAAAATCTGAAGTCCTTACTGAAATATTTATTGTCATAGCTGAGTTTAGTTGTCACCTAGTTTTATACTTAAATATCTTCTTAACTTTCCTTTGAATGACATATTAGTTTTTTCTCTTATAGTTATTTTAAAATATTAGTTAAATTTTTAATTAAACCTGTTGTTGGTTGTGCCTATTTGAAATAAAAATCCAAATAGTAGCCTCTTATTCTCCCTGTGAACTACACTGAACTTACCCTATTTTTATTTGCCTTGTCCTTCCCAGATACTGACTGTATTTTGGTTGGCCCTGGAGGTGTGAACTGGAGTCCTAAGTTGATTCTCATACTTTTACAATTCTCCCTTATAGTTTGGTGGACTCCCCGTGTTCCCTGTTCCTCCCCACCAGCCACTCTCCCCTAGGTTTACCTGGTTCCTACTAAAATTGTTATTACTAGAATCAGTGGTTTTCTTAATAGCCAGATCCATATAAATCTCTTAGGCTGCTACCTTGCATTTAATATTTTATATTCTTGGAAATAGAAAAATCTACATGGCCCTGGAGACTAATTTTCTTCCCCTTCCCTTAATTTAGCATTTTCCCTTTTACTGAGCAAATACTGTTTTGAAGACTCTCCTTAATATAACAGGTAATCACAGTGTCCACCGACCTCCTTATCCCAGTCTGTGGGAACAGGAACCATTCCTAGCCATTCCTAGCCTAGCTCCTTGGATTGTCTTGTGTGATCCTGGCTGGTGTCCATTCTTACACACATGCTGTGGCATTTTTCACAAATATAAATAAATGATTAGCATTCAGCTGAAATTTTGAGGACTACTCTTTTCAAATTGCCAGAGTTCTCTCTATAACTCTTTTCCTGGTTCCCTGCATGGCAAATTTTTTCCACATTGACATCTGTAAATTGTGAAGTCCTTGAATGTCTTCTCAAGTTAGGAGATGGTAAAACAGTTGTGTACACCATTACTGTGCTACAGCCTGAAGACTCTCTGTAGACGGTAAATGTAATTATTACAGGACTCATGCAGCTGGTTTTCCCTCACCAGGGATTAATGTCCTGCTTACCCTGTTGTCCAGTGTCTACGGTTTTACAAATTTTGCCTGTGGTTTTAAAGGTTACAGTTAAATTCGGTCCCTGTTACTGCCTCAGAAGGGAGATAATAACAATTCAGAAAGGAGCGTATCGGAATCGCTATGTTCCATAATGAATATACTACAGAAAGCATAGGGGCTGAGTGGAGGGGAGGGTACGCTTGCTTATCTTTCTCTGCTCTCATTGCAGAGTGTGTCCTCAGGCTTCTTCCTTCTTGAACCTGGATTTTCTGCATCATCGTACCATCTCTCTACAGTCTTTCTTCCTTGATTTGTACTTCTTAGTCAAAATAGTCATCTTTGAATGACTTCAAGGAACATTAAATTAAAAAAAAACCACTTTGAAAACACTTCATCTGTGTATTAAGCGCTCCTTTCAGCAAGCACTGGAAGCTCTGGAAACATTCCATCAACAACAGACATAAAATACTTCACTTCTTGTAGTTTACCACCTTATGGGAGAAGTAGATCATGTGAACAAGTACTATAAAATGTCTGAGATGCTGTGTACGCTGGAGAAAGCAAGGCGGCAAAGGGGTAGAGGAAAGAGTGTGGAAAGGGTGGGGAGAGTTAATTTTACATAGTATGATGAGGGACAGTCACATTAAAAAGATGACACCAAAGCAGTGATTTGAAGCAGGCGAAGAGGAAGATTCAAGCACAACAGCAGGAGAGCCGTCAGAGGTGTGTGTGTGTGTGTGTGTGTGTGTGTGTGTGTGTGTCTAGAAAAGAGAGAACGTAAGGGAGTTGAGGGAACTAGAACATATGGACCAGAGAATGAAGATTGTATTGAATGGGAGATTATAGGAATTGGAAATTCTTTCACTTGGAATCTGATCAAGTCAGTGGTTTGTGAATCTTTTGAACAAATGAAGGGCACTATGAAATCTGGAAAGGATGATTTTGATGATTGTGTAGAGACTAGTCCGATGGTGACCAAGTCTGTAAATGGTGAGACCCTTCAGGTCACTGCAAAAATTCTGGTGAGAGGTGGTGGTGAGTTAGAGAGACTAGGACAGCAGGTATGGGATAGACGGGAGTATGTTTTCTGAGACGGGCTGAAGTAGAACTGATAGTATATGCTGATGAACTGAATAAGGGTATAAGAGCAAAGAAGCATCAAAAATCACTCTGAGGTTGATGTTCTGAGAAATTCAAAAAGTTGAATTGTGAATAACTGATACGTGGAAAACTGTGGGTGGAGTGCATGTAGGGGAGAAAATTAGCAGCTTGTTTTGGGCCATGTTAGAGATGTCTATTTGATATCCATGTGTACATGTAGAGAGAGAAATTGGGTATACAAATCTGGAGTTCAAGGGAACGTTTTGACCAAGACATAAAATCGTATGACTTACTAACATACAGGTGAAATGTGATGGCATGAGATTGAAAAGAGTCTCAAAGGGATAAACATAACTGGAAAAGACACGTACTAGTACTAATACTAGTACCTAATGTTGCAAGTCCTAGGGCTAAAAGCACAAGAAGAGGAGGAACAAACCACCCAGCCTACTGAGAAGGAGCTACCAGTTCGGCAGGCAGAAACACGGAGTGTGATCCAGAGAAGAAAGTGTGGCTGGGGATTTAGCTCAGTGGTAGTGCACTTGCCTATGCGTGAAGCCCTGGCTTGATTCCCCAGCAGGGAGGTAGTGTTCAGTGATGAAGAGATGATCAACTTTATGTGGAATGCTGTTGATAAATTAAATGAGGATAGAGAATTGAATGTGTTCAGTAGTAACAACTTGACAAATAGTTCTTACTTCTACCTTCTCTCTCTTCATTCCTACTTACAGTGCCCTTCTTTCAAGTTATTGTGATACCTCACTAGGAAACTATTCAGAATTCCAAACAGGTCATTATGTGTTGACCCACCAATATGTGTGTGTATGCATATTGAAATACGTAACATATTATATGTGTGCACATAGTTCATATGTTAAGTATATATTTTGTGTTGCCAGAGTGCCCAATTCCTGTCACACATTTTACAATATATTGTGTTTATGTTCTCTTGTCTTCTACACAGAGAGCTTTTCAGGGTGAAATGAATAAATCAATAAAGAAAAGCTCTCTCCCTGACTGTTGCATCCATCACTAATCTTCCAAGTGTAATGTTACTGATCTTCATTCTTGGTGATTACTTACTCTTTTTTGGCATGCATTTGTAGGATAATATTTAATTGTAAGTTAAGAGTTATCAAGCCTTGTCTATTCTAAGCACTAGTCTTAATATGTTCATCTTTAATTTTTAAGTGTAATTTTTTCTTCACAATTATTCTGGTGTAATATTATTATTGTATTTTCTCAGGTAAGAAATACCAGGGTGAAAGAAATTGTCAGCTGTGCAAGGTTACCTAGGGCTGTTAGGAGGTAGAACCATGATTTGAGCACAAGAATCCTGTCATATTAAGCTATTTCTTAAACTGTCATAGGCTGGACACTTCTTGAAGCTACTGCCTATGTTGTGATTTTCTTTTTGCCGTGTTCCTTTGACCTTCTCCATATTTTGAGAATTCTGAGGAAAGCACTAGGTTTGACTTAATGAAATGCCAGTGTCTAATGATGGATTTGTGTGTGGCCAGCGTGGCCTTAGGAGAGCCAGACCTGGAGGTTGTGGAGTTTCCTCTACTTACATATTGCTTAGCACCTGGCAAAATTGGAGAAAAGCTCAGCATGAGTAGAATCAGTGTAGAAAATCCTTCACGCAAGAAAGGTACATGCTGTGTGTGAAAAAAATAGAAGTGTCAGTCAAACTGAAAAGATCTTTGTTAGGAGAGAGAATTTTGCAATAGAAGATATTTCTTTGAAAATTTCTTCAGGTTGAGTTTTTGATTATCTCATGAATTTCTTAAAATAGTGGGATATATTTTAAAAATATTTTGAGCAATATATGTAAAGCTCTGTGAAAATTCATATGCCTTCATTCACTTAACCTCTATTGTTGAGTATATGGTGATATAGGATTCTTCTAGGCACTTGGGGTATATAAGTGGATTAGTGGATAAAATAGACAAATATTTCTGTCTGAATGGAAAAGGAGGAAGATAACAAATGGACGAGTAAAAAGTGTAATATGTCACTTGATTTTAGGGTTGTTAAAAGGTGATAAATTCTGTATAGAAAAGAAATAGTATGGCAAAGTGAAGGAAAGGGTAGGAAAATTCTCTGATCATTTTTTGATTCCTTTGAAAGTGACATTTGTGCAAAACTTGAAAGAGTTGAGTGAGTTATCCATTCGTGTATGCAGTTAGGCAGCATGGCAGGGAGGATCCGTCCCCAAAACAGTTCAGTCTCATGGACTTTGGTCAATTCTTAGGCTACTCCTATGAGGTAGTATTATTGGTACTGTTGAAAATGGTGAGGGAACCAGTAAAAGATGAAAGAAAGATGGGGAGAGCAGCAGAGTGATACATTCAGTGACCCACTGTGAAGTCAAGACACTGGAATCCCAATTTCAGAGTTAGATTTGAGTCATCTCAAAAGGTGAGGTATTTTTTCAGGCTTCATCATTTAAAATAGGGCCTAGCACATTGTAGTTGTTCAACAGATGTTGATGAATGAATAAGAAAACTGTTTACATATGCTTCTCAGTTCACAATCTTTCATATCTATGTCATTTTCTCTATTTGTATCTCATATCTGAAACTTAACTTTGATCTAGAGAACAATGAAAATCATAATTTTGAATTTAGGCCATAGGTTTTAAGCTATATTCATACTCATGTTTTTGGTTTCAAACTCTAGTTGTATGATCCATACGCTGTGACACTGGGCAGTGTTCTCACCTGAAGAACAAAGATAAAAGAATGCACGTTCACAAAACAGTATCTGTATATAAACTGTATATGTGCAGCACCTAGTGGATACTTAAGTAAGATGCTGATAAGAAAGATGTTGCAGCACTGAAAGGCAAGAAAGTTCTTTGCTGTCAAGTTTCAGAGAAATATCCATCTCACTAAGGTCAGATATTTTGGTGAAAATTCATCTTGAAGACAGCTCTTTCAGCTGAAATCCTAGCTGGTAATGAATGAGAGTTGGTTGAGTTGGTCAAGGGCTGAGGTCATATAATGGATGAGCATGGGATTGCTGGTTATTGCTTATCTTTATCCTGCCTCTGGGCTTATCTGTCCTTTACTATCTGTGACTTTATGTCTCTATAAAATAAAATAAAATGCAGTGTAGGAAAGAATAGGGTAAGTGAGATACAGAGCTGGTCTCAAAAACGTAACAGTGATGAAACTTTTGTCTGAGATTTCACTGAAGTTTTACCAAGACAGAAAATGTATTCAGTAATATCCAGAAAATATACGTGGAACACTGAGCCCAAGTTGGGCTGCTGAGCTGTAGTTACAGAAACTAATAAAATGATGTTCTCATTCTCAAGAAGCTTGTAACCTCCCAGGGAGGACCAGCACGTAGGTAAGCTATTACAATGTGGAAGGCTGAGACTGCACTAGAAATAGGGACACAGGAGCACAGAGTAAGCGTCAGCTGTCTGTCTTCATTGTCATGCAGTGGAAGGACATGGAGCCTGATTCACAGCTGTATACGACTCTCAGACACTACTGTTTCACTAATGGTTTTAGTTTCATGGGAGGAAATTCAAATGAGAAATTTAAATGGCAATGTTTCCTGTAATTTCCAGCTTCTCAGACTTCTCATGCTTCAAGAAACTTTTGAGGTTTATAATTTAGATCTGCGAATCTCTTTTAGGTTTCATTCTGAATCTGTGTATTTGAAAAAGGGGACGATGTCAGAGCTCACTTCTGTGTCATAAACGGATTTGTCTTTTATAACTGAATTTGTTTGAGGGAATCACTTTATTTATATAAATAAGGCAACAATCATGAGCTTAACCCTGCCCAACATGCATGTCCAACTACCAGCTCTTGGCCGACTTTGCACCTTGGTTCTCCTCAGCACAGAGCTGTGCAGATGACCCGGAAACAACTTACCTGATCAAGGGTGAGGAGGTAAAGCCCCAGAGGGGAAGTAAACCTGGAGAATCAGCTGCTTAAGGGAGAAATACTGGATGAGCCAGCAGTGCCCCCCACAAATGCCCAGAAGCGATATAAACTAAAGAAAAACAAAAACAAAACAAGACAAAATAAGACAAAACAAAACAGCATGAAGTTGTACCCTAAGAGTGACTTCTTCATGGTAGGTTAGAATTGGAGAAGAAATCAGTACCATGCCAGAAAGATTTTACTCAGGAGCCGTTTTGGGAAGGGGGCTGAGCATGTGGGGCTGAATCACAGAACACCTATACTGTAGTTTCATACAAGGACTCAGGCATTATCTTACCACAGTGACTGGGCAAAGTACAGCCACAAGAGACAGAAACCAAAGGGGTGAGGGCTGGATATAGATCCCTGGAGATCCACTGAGAAATTCAAGCTGAGTCCAGGAAGGACACAGGGCACATACTCTGTGGTGGGAGGCCGGGTTCCAGAGCTGGCTGGGTCTGAAGTTGATGTGACTGAGTCTAGCAAGAGCGCGAGCCTCTGCCCCGCTGCCTGCATCTGGGGGAGATGAATGGTCTGATTGCTTCTCCACTTACCCATGAGAGTGGGGAAGTTTCTTGGCTTTGACAGTTGCTATGGTTGGGGGTTTACAGACAGGAAAATCTCTTTAGCAGAGAGGTCTCCTCACAAAACCACAGGCTATAACATGGCACAGAGAGGAATTTAGAATGCTACATTCCAAAGACTGTACATCCTGGAAGGAAGGAAGCCCCTCGTTGGGAATTAGAGAAAGATTCTTTTTTCTTTGACACATTTTTTTTCTTCTCTCTTTTTTGGGTAGTTTTTGGATATGTATCATCTATTTTCTTTTAAAATTATTATCTTTGCTTATTTCTGTGATCTGGTTATCTTATTTAGACAAACAGTAATGGACATGAAAAACCAGATAGATACCAAAGATTGTAATGAGGGATCTCAATACCCCACTGTCCCAAGTAGATCAACTAGACAAAAAAAATGAACAGAGAAATATCAGAGTTGAATGGAATTAATAGATATATACAGAGTGTGTTGGTTTGAGCTTATTTTTGCAAGGGGGGCAATATAATGCTGGACACATGCTTTATAAGATTACTTAAAATAGTCAGCCAAAGAATGATATACAAAACAGTGCAGGAAATCTGTCCACACTCCAAGACCAATCTAGCTGAGGGCCCAGATCCTACAGAAATGTCCTACATGAGTCCAGCTGAAGACCTAGAGCTCATAACAAAGCCTCCCACAAGTCCAGCTGGAGGCCCAGAGCCCATAACAATATCTCATGCAGGCCTGTTTTCATGGATCTGTGCTGGGAAGGCCCAAAGGTCAGTGGTGGAATCTAGAAAGTCTGTGCCAGCAGGATGAGGGATCTGTGCTAGCAGACTGAGGGATCTGCACTGGAGCCAGGAAGTGACACTCAGAAGAACCAGAGCTACCCTGAAAGGTACCACAGCCATCCTCAGCAACAGTGAGGTTCCAAGCTTCTCTGATGGTCAAAATGGCCAAGTTCCCATCAGGGAAGCCAATGCAGCAAACTTCTCTAGGAGACTGGTAGTGCACCATCTTCCCCTGTGGAACCAGGAAACAATGCTCAAAGTGGGGACCAGAGCTCCCCCAAAGTGAACCAAAGCCATGCTCAGTGCCAACAAGGCCCCGAACTCCTTGAAGGATGAAGACAGCCAAGTTCATCAGGAAAGCCAGCATGACGAGCTCCTCCAAAACAACCAACAGCTTCCACCAGCTCCAACAGCCTTTCTCTGCTCCCAACAACCTTAACTTCTCCTCCTCCGGTTATGGCTCTTATGCTGCTGGCAACAAGCCCAAGTGGGCCTCCTACACCCAGCACCAGGCTTACTCAGTTCAGCTGGGGGTTATAAATTAACCACCAGTTATCAATCCACTACACAGAGTGTTCCACCCAATGACAAGAGAACGCACATTCTTTTCAGGAGCATATCCAATTGGAAAGTTTTATCCAATAAAGCAAGCTTAAGTAAATGGGAAAAATTTTTTTTCCATGCTTATTATGAAATCATGGTGTGGTGAAACCAGAAATTAATTGCAAAAAAACCCCACAAAAATTACATAATTACATAAATGCATGGAAGTTAAACAACACACTCTTGAATAGTTAATAGGTCAGAGAAGAAATCAAGGAAGAAATTAGAAAGTGCCTAAACTTAAATGACAATGCCTGTATAACATACTAGAACTTAAGGGACACAACGAAAGACAGTGACCACAATCTCAAGAACAACAATAGAAAGAAACCCTCAAACAGAACAAGTAAGTACACAGATAGCAAAAGTAGGAAAACAACAACAAGTAAATAACATGACTAGAAAAAGCCAACATATAACCATTATAACCATTAATGTAAATGGCCTCAATTCACCAGTCAAAAGGTAAAGATTGGCAGAGTGGATTAAGGAACACAATCCAATGATATGCTGTATACAGGAAACACATTTTACTCAAAAGGAAATCCACAGGCTGAAAGTTAAAGGATGGAAAACAACTCTCCATGCAACAGGTCCCCAGAAAAAAGCAGGGGTAGCTATCATGTTTGCAGACAAGGTAAATTTCAAACCAAAAACAATCAAAAGAGATAAAGAAGGCCATTACATACTAGCTAAGGGAAAGCTGCAAGAGGAAGAAATAACAATCCTAAACAATTATGCACCAAACAATGGAGCACCAAACTTTACAAGTCAAATCTTAACAGACGTGAAAAATCAAATAAGTAATAACACTATTGTAATAGGGGACCTAAACACCCCTCCGATGCAAAGAGACAGGTCAATTGGACAGAAACTCAGCAAAGAAATAACAGACCTGAACCAAAAGTGTGAATGAATGGACTTAGTAGATATATACAGAGTGTTCCACCCCACAACATCAGAATACACGTTTTTCTCAGCTGCACATGGGTCTTTCTCTAAAATTAACCACATTCTAGTCCATAGAGGATATCTATCTAAATGCAAAAGAATTGAAGTTATCCCATGCATATTATCTGACCACAGTGCAATGAAATTGGAAATTAATGACAAAGAGAACTCCAAAAACCACATAAACACTTGGAAATTAGACAACAACCTCCTGAATAACCAGTGGGTCACACAAGAAGTTAAAGAAGAAATTGAAAAATACCCACAAACAAATGAAAATGCACATACAACCTACCGGAATATGTGGGATGCAATGAAAGCAGTCCTCAGAGGGAAATTTATAGCAATGAACTCATATACAAAAAAACAGAAAGAGAGCAAATAAATAGCCTAATGCTACACCTCAAACTCTTAGAAAAAGAGCAACAAGCCAAACCAAGAGCCCAAAGAAGGGAGGAGATTATAAAACTCAGGGCAGAAATTAATGCAACTGAGATGAAGAAAACTCTACAAAAAATAAGTGAATCGAAGAGTTGGTTTTTTGAAAGAATAAATAAAATTGATAAACCCCTAGCCAACCTTATCAAAAAAAGAAGGAAAAGAACTCAAATTCATGCAATAAGGAACAAAAAGGATGAAATCACTACAGATCCCACAGAAATCCAAAAGATCATTACTACCTACTTTGAAAATCTTTACTCCCATAGGATAGAAAATTCAGAAGAAATGGACAGATTCCTAGAAAGGTACAAATTACAAAAGTTGAATCAGGAAGTTTCAAAAATCCTGAACAACCCAATATCAATTAATGAGACTGAAAACATCATTAAAAACTTACCAACTAGGAAAAGCCCAGGCCCTGATGGATTCACAGCAGAATTCTATAAAACATTCAGAGAAGATTTAATGCCAACACTCCTCAAGCTCTTCAATGAAATCGAAAAGGAAGCAACTCTCCCTAACACATTTCTGGAGGCGAGTGTTATACCAAAACCAGGGAAGGACCCAACCAAGAAAGAGAACTATAGGCCAATCTCCCTAATGAACATAGATGCAAAGATACTCAACAAAATACTAGCAATAGAATACAGCGAATCATAAGAAAAATTATACACCATGACCAGGTTGGATTTATTCCAGGAATGCAGGGATGGTTCAATATTCGCAAATCAATTAATGTAATATATCGTATCAACACAGCCAAAGACAAAAACCACATGATCATCTCAATAGATGCAGAACAGGCTTTCGATAAAGTCCAACATGCATTCATGTTAAAAACCTTAGAAAAAATAGGAATATATGGCCTCTACCTCAATGTGAACAAAGCCATCTATGACAAACCAACAGCCAACATCATACTAAATGGACATAAACTGAAAACTTTCACTTTAAAGTCAGGAACAAGACAAGGAGGTCCATTGTCACCACTCCTATTCAACATAGTTCTGGAAGCGCTAGCCAGAGCAATCAGACAAGAGAGAGAAATAAAACGAATAAGGATAGGAAAGGAAGAAGTCAAACTATCACTATTTGCAGATGACATGATGCTATACATGGAGGACCCCAAAAACTCCACAAGAAAACTTCTGGAATTAATTGACAAATTCAGCAGCGTAGCCGGATACAAAGTCAATACCCAAAAATCAATAGCATTCCTATACACGAACAACAAACAGACTGAGAGAGAAATTGAGGAAACCACAGATTTTACAATAGCATGCAAGAAATTGAAATACTTAGGCATCAATCTAACAAAGAATGTGAAAGATTTATGCAGTGAAAACTACAGTACTCTGAAAAAAGAGATCGAAGAGGATTTCAATAAATGGAAAAACATACCCTGCTCATGGTTAGGAAGAACCAACATTGTGAAAATGGCCATACTACCAAAATTGTTGTGCAGATTCAATGCAATTCCCATTAAACTACCATTAGCATACCTCACAGATCTAGAGAAAATATGCCTTAAATTCATCTGGAACCAGAAGAGACCCAGAATAGCAAAAGCAATCCCGGGCAATAAGGACAAGTCAGGTGGAATCTCAATCCCTGACCTGAAATTATACTACAAAGCTACTGTAATAAAATCAACCTGGTACTGGCTAAAAAACAGACCTGAGGATCAATGGAACAGACTGGAAGATGCAACCATAACGAAAAACACACTCAGCCACCTAATATTTGACAAAGGGGCCAAACAAACTCACTGGAAAAAAGATGACCTGTTTAATAAATGGTGCTGGAAAAACTGGCTTGCCTCTTGCCGAAAACCGAAAATAGACCCAAGTCTATCACCATGCACCAAACTCAGGTCAAAATGGATCACAGATCTCAACATTAAAACAGAAACTCTAAACCTATTGGAAGAGAAAGTAGGTAAAAATCTTGAAGACATAGGAGTTGGCAGAGAGTTCATGAACAAAAATGAAACAGCAAGGGAAACACTTCAAAGAATCAATAACTGGGACCTCATCCTACTGAAAAGTTTTTGTACATCTAAAGAAATCACCAGGAAAGTAAAAAGGAAACCCACAAATTGGGAAAAAATCCTAGCTGGCTGTCCCTCAGACAAAGATCTTCTATTTAGAACATACAAAGAATTAAAAAACATGTACCTGTCCAAATTCAAAGACCCAATCCAGAAATGGGCATCTGAGATGAATGCATACTTCTCAGATAAAGAAATACAAATGGCAAATAAATATATGAGAAAATGTTCTACATCTTTAGTCATTCGAGAAATGCAAATAAAAACAACACTGAGATTGCCTCTCACCCCAGTAAGACTGGCAATTATGAAAAAATCATCCAATAACAAATGCTGGCGAGGCTGTGGAGAAATAAGGACTCTACTACACTGCTGGTGTTATTACAGACTGGTGCAGCCACTGTGGAGAGCAGTTTGGAGATTTCTCAGCAAACTAGGTCTAGAGGTTCCATTCGAACCAGCTATTCCCCTTCTGGGTATTTTCCCAGAAGATCTGAAAACATCATATCACTCTGATATATGTACACCCATGTTTATAGCAGTGCAATTTGTAATAGCTAAATTGTGGAAGCAACCCAAATGTCCATCCACAGAAGACGGGATTAAAAAACTGTGGCATTTTAATATAATGGAATATTATTCAGCTATAAAGAGGGACAGATTTGGGGCCTTTGTAGGCAAATGGTCACAATTAGACACCATACTCATAAGTGAAATAAATCAGAGGTACGTGTGCAAGCACCGTATTGTGTCACTGGTGTAAAAATCTGAGAGTGGGAATATAAACTAAGAGACATGAAGGAAATCTGTTCAAAAGTAAAGAACAGATGGGATGAGGGAAAGGAGAAAAGAAAGAGGCAAAAATGTATGTATGTTTGTATGTATATACATATGTGCAGGGTGGCTAACATGGTTCTGCTATTGTCATATGCCACTTGATGGTAAGGAATAGTTGATGACTGGTTGTTTGATCAATCTTGTATGTCTATATGTTTTCCTGAGCATACACTTTGAAGATATCAATATGCAATGCAACAACTATTGTTGGTTTCCTGTTGGTTTGTCTGTAATTCAATTCTGATTATACTGTTATTGTGCCACTTTCTGTCTCTTCGTTAATGCTTTCTGCTTTTTTGTTTTGTGGGTTTTTTTGTTTTTTTTTTGTTGTTGTTGATGTAGTTCTTTTTCTTTCACACCTTAAAAAGAAAAATTATATAAAAAAAACGAAAAAGGAAGGAAGGGATAATTATCTATGTATGTAAGTAAGTATGTATGTATATGCAGCATATCTAACATAGTTGTACTATGGACTTAGGTCACTTTATTGTAAGAAATAGTTGATGATTATTTGTTTAATCAATTTTGCATGTCTGTATCTCTTTTCCTGAGTATACACTTCGAAGTTATCAATATGTACTGCAGCAACCATTGTTGATTCCCTGTCACCTTGTCTGTAACTCAGTTATGATTGTACTATTCTTATGCTACTTTGTGTCTGTTTGTTGATATGTTTTTGTTTCTTTACTTTTAAAATAAAAGTGAAAAAAATCATTTACAAATTCATTTATTTACTCTACAAATATTTATTGAATTTTTCCTCAGTGTGTTTGGTGGTAAGAATACAATTTTTACTTAAATTGTCTCCAGCTAATTATAGACAGTTTTCTTTCTATTTTGCCTACAGCATGCATCAGCTGAATAGCTTTCCTTTTTGTTGATATTTTATTTTTTTGGTACTGGGATTTGAACTCAGGACCTTGTGCTTTCCAGGCAAACATTTGTGACACTGAGCTATATCCCTGGCTCCTTGGGGTTTTTTCTGTAGACAGTTTTAAAAGAAAATGAGGCAACTAATTATAAAGGTTATAAAATATGAAAACTTCCTTCATTTGAACCAGTGCCCTTGGTCCCAGGGGGGCAATATAATGTCTAGTTCTTTCTTTTGGGACACTGTGGTAATGGCAGACATGCATTTTGGCTCTTGTGTATGATTTTGCCAGTCTTCTGACAGAGCATGTGTACAAACTGGGAGCTGTACTTTCCCTCATGTGACCAACCAATACACTTTTCCTATTGAAATGGGTTCCTTGCAACTTCAGAATATGAATTAATAATTTTTAATTTCAAAGTTGAACAAGTTGGTAAGTTTTACTGTCTTACTATGTTTCTGTTAGAACAATCTTTACACATAAGAGTTTCTTTCAAGAGGATCTGTGTATTTGTGATATAGTCAAAACTTTGTTACTCTCTAGCCTATGCTACTAAGAGATAATGACTTTAAATAAAGTCACAAAGATAGAAAAACACTATGTTTTGCATGATAATTGTTCTGAGGACATTTGTATTACTAATAAGATACTCTTCCTGAATACCATTCTTATACTAGCTTTACATTATGTTAAATTGTGTTAAGACAAAGGTGATTTTGGTAGCTTTCCAGTTTCAAGAATGAGGTCTTTTCATGTGAAAAATACCATGCTGCCATGTATAATGGCAGGAAACCAATATGGTTACAGTATCACTTTGAAACTAAGGTTTTACTCATCACAGAAGCAGCCATGGTAGTGGGTCAGGGCACAGAGGATTGATTGTGTGGTCCTCTGAGACAACTCTGTAGCTTTCTGGACTCCTTAACTCTCAGGCTGGGAGCTGTAGTATCTCGAATTGACCACTTTCGAGCTTTGTTTGACTTATTTATTTTTAGAGCTTTTCAACAACTACCTATTCCATTGTATTATAGGTACAGATTATATGCCATATAAAGTGTGCCTAGCCATTAGAGGAAATAAAAAAGTGCAATAAAGCTAAAAATGCAGCTTGACAGTTTGGCATAAGCAAAGCCATATGAATGGCCATTAAATTTAATTATGGTCATGGAGTTTTTTGGTAGCAGTGTATGTGACTGTGCTTTGGCTCTGTGTTTCTGTGACCAGCTGGAAAAAATCCATTCCTTACCTGCCTGCCTGGCTGAACTCCTTGCTTTGTTCTTGCTGTATGAGGTACAGCAAGTATGAGGTCCAGCCCAGAATCAAGCACACTCATTTGACTCAGTGATAACCTAGTAGGTCACTTCTCCTTGGCTGCATTTTGGGAAGAAATACACGTGGAGTTTATTTAAGCACCGGCTGCTTAGGGTCACTGAGTTAAAGTTACACCTGGTTCAACTTAGTTTCAAGTTATAGGAAGTTGCACTATAATAAAGTTTCTTTCCAGGCTGAAATATGGGTGGCAACAAGGTAGCTTAGTTATCTAAATTATCAGTCCCTACCACATGCTCTGTATCTCAGAGCGAGAATTTTCTTTCAGATAGTCTGGTAGATCAGTTTTGCCAGACTACAAATATTCCCATTCTGGTTTATGTGTTCAGGGTGACAATTCACTTCTATTTTAGTCTGATGGAATTTCTGGGCTCTTTGCTGTAGTGGAATAAAGCTTAACTGGAGACGGAGACTTGAGCTTGTGTGAGTACCGAGAAGTGCAGAAGGGGATGCCAAAGACGGCAGGAGGATTGACTCAGGGTAGACACAAGGGCAGTAGGGCATGGGAAATGTCTGTGGACATTGCTTTACTACTGCCAGGGCCACTCAAATTATACCTGAGTTTAAATATTGTCTCTGCTACCTTGTACAGGTGTGGGGACCCCACAAATATGAAATAATGACAATATTATCTCATGAGGGCATTATATATATATATATACATATATATATATATAAATGATATATGTATATAAAATGATGCATCATTTTTTGAGAATTGATGAATTTAATATATTCTAGGTGTGACAAGATATAATTTTCTGTTGCCCTCATCCTTTTCCCCCTTACTCCCAGTAGAGAGAAATCTTTTAGCATAACAGCGCAGAGAGATTGTTTTTAGAGGCATTCAATACAAGCAAAATAAAAGATTGATTGCTTGGTAGAAGCTCTACTTTAAAATTTTTATAAGAGCATAGCCTATTTTGATAATTAAGGTGTTAGGTTTATGTGTCGTTACCTGAGTTTGAATCTGCTCTATTCTGCACAGCTCTTGATACTCCCTAGGTGAGAAAGGTGAGAGGATGGAGAAAAAAGGACAAGAATCAGAATACAGAAAACTGAGGCCATATGGAGCCCTCCCTCCTGATAGGAAGGAAGAGAAGAAGGAGGAAGAGGAGGATAAGGAGGAGAGACGGCCAACGGTTGCAACTCATTTATTTATACACTTGGGAAGTTGAGCACCATGTGAAACCTCTCCACTTAATAGCTTGTCCACGAGGCTTGTCTCAGGTGTGCTGTGTTCTTGAGACTAGAGTAGCTTATTTGTGTGACTAGCCTCAGGCACTGTGTTTTTGAGCCTAGAGTAGCTTATTTGTAAGACTTGCCTCGGGTGCTGTGCTCCTGAGGCTGCCTGAACTGATCTCCAGCTTCAGCCCCTCCCCACATCTCCTCCTTTTCTTTTTATAGTTATAAGCAATGGGTAGTTAGTTGAGGTTGAGGAGCTATACTTAGGGGACTCAGTTGTTGACCTTCTTCTTCTTGAATACTTTTCATTCTAGATGAGCTTGTTTGATTTAGGCTAAAGATTCCCAGTCCGAAGATTTTAAGTCCCTGCATATAGCAATTTAATCCTATACAGCACACTATCTCAGAACAGTGATCAGTTACTAGTGTAGTTGGTAACTCCTTTATAGCTCTTGTGCTTATACTTTTCTTCTGGATGTTCAAGACCAAAGTAAGGTGAGACCTATATTAATCAACTTTGTTACTTATCAAGGTCCGTTAAGTTTCTTCAGGATTTACCTTGGAACCATGCATAGCATCTCTAGTTCTTCAGTCAGTGTCAGACATCTGGATGAGTCATGGTCACTGCTTGACCAAGATGCTTTCTGTGAAAGCTTGGGAGATCCTTTTCTCCTAGTGACTCTCATCAGGCACACCGTACACCATAACTCTTTATCCACTGTAGACCTACAATCTCCTTGGTCAGGAGAGTTGCAGGATGTTACTAAAAAGGTTCCCTCCTGCCCCAGCTCCTCATTGGCCTCTGAGAGCTGAGGCCAAAATCTTGGTAGCCCTCCTAGCCCGTTTATCTTTCTAGCTTTTTGTCTCCATATCTCAGTTATTGAACATCCAGAAGAGGTTAATGTCATATTTTCCAATGTGGACAGTGAGCTTAATATTACTATTTTATCTGAATCTCAGGCACCTTATAACATAAAATAGAACTATTACTTTCTAAAAACCATTGATGTTCTAATAGTTGGATCTCTGTAGGTTGCCAGCAGGCAATAGTTATATAGTTTTACGAAGAAACTTTTAAATGAAAACATACATAATATGATAGCATATCAATCATGATGACATTTTTGTGACATATGTAACTTTCCATTTTCACATAATATAGCTTTTTAATCAATCATCTCTATCTAATACATAAGAAGGTTTTAGGTTTTACCTAACTCATTGACCTTAAATGAGATGTTACTGAAGAAATTTGTGACATTGTCTGGATGACAATGTTTAGGCATCTCTAAGTATAGTAATGCATATATGATGTATATACCATATAAGTTTTTGCTATTATTACTGACTGGTGATCTCATATTGGCTTGACATGAACCACCTATTACAATTATTTGGATTACAGGAAAGGCAAATGTCTGAATCAGAAAGAAAAGGTCCATCACCATAAGCAATCCTTGTTTCACATTTGGAAGACCTGTATATCTGGAGACATGAATACATTTAATACA
The DNA here is from genome assembly GCA_004027595.1 of Dinomys branickii. Classification (NCBI taxonomy): domain Eukaryota; kingdom Metazoa; phylum Chordata; class Mammalia; order Rodentia; family Dinomyidae; genus Dinomys; species Dinomys branickii. The sequence goes on from PVLD010001966.1 coordinate 123,408, forward strand.
CATAAGATTAATAACAATCAATATTCATAGCCATATGAACATTTTTGTTTTATAAATTTAGTTTTCTACCAAAGCATCTCTAAATTTGAAAACCTTATTGTCTCATTTTTAGAAAACAATCTTCTGGTTACCAATGTAAACATATCACAATAATATATATTTTATTGGGGTGTCTCCCACAGGTCTATGATGATCACTGGGGCTTCCTACTAATGAAAAAGGCTGGATGATTTTTCTCAGACAGCACTTCTTTATTCTCCAGAGGGAGCCCTGATCAATAATTTTCCAAACCCAAAGGGTCCCCATTTAGTTACCTTAACAAATTTCTGACCTATGAGAAAACCAATTTTGATATATTGACCAGCTGGAACACAGTTCGAAGCCTGCTTTTTAAATCTATAAACCAAATTAAATTTTGAATTAATGATCCAAAAATGTGGAAGAAAAGGAAAAAAGAGAAAAAATCGTTGAACTAAAAAATAATGCTATTCACAAGTAGGACAGACAAACAACAGATATAGACAACCTGCTTACAATGTCCAAGTGCACTCAAATATATTTTTGTCCAAATTAAATTATAATAATTCCTTATAATTTTAGAAGTTTGTAATTATAAATAGACTCATCAGAATTTTTTGCTGGTCAATTAGTAGAGATACCGTATAAGAAAATGTGGGAGGAACAAAACCCTTTATCTATAAATGATATATAATTTTGTATTTTATTTTCTCTGAAGAATACTGGCAATTTTCGTGTCCTTTTGTTCACATAACCTCAGCTCAGTTGTCTCTATACACTCTGTCACGTACCCCTATCTTCTTTTCTCATTTTTGGTAACTATCTCTCAGCCAACCTGGGCTAATTTCTTTAATTGACTCCAGGTTGGGTCTAGTCCCCTCTTTATCTATTGGCTGTGCAAAAGTCTCTGAGGTATCCCTGCCACAGGACATGGGAAGGGAAATGTGAAAAGTTTTACAAAACATCTGGAAGGCAGTGCTGATACAAGCCAGCCATTGCCAGTCTTGTGCGCCCTTGGGCAGCCAACGGTACTAAAGGCATCCTAGCAATGAGCTCTGACATGTTTAGCCAATTCACCATTACTGGCAGAAGCAAAAATAAATCTTGAGGAAAGATCTACTGAAACATGGACTCAGCACAGAGAGCCAGTCTTAGGAGTATGAGTGACATCCATTTGCCAGAGATGATTTGGGTGTAACGCGAGAGGATTAACCCCTACAGGGAAGGAAGGAAAACGCATTGCTCAGGAAGAACACTGTTTAACAATTTGTCAAGTCTGTTCTTGAGTTACAAAGAACTGTTTGTGCAGTTCAGAAGCATTTTGTTGGAAGGTGGCACGGGAGGCAGATGCCTGTTCAGTGGTGTCTGAGGGAGCAAGAGTCACAGTAAGCCATCAATCTCTCTATAGTAGCATTTCCCTTAGTAGCAGGCCCTGGCAATTAGGAATGGGAATGGGAATGACCAATAAAACATGGCTTATAGCACGATGCAATGGCAAATTGGACAGGGTGAAACAAATGAAAAGATCTTCCTGGTTAGTGTGAGTGGGCAGTTTCAATGTGACACATCACACTGCAAACATAAGCACTACCTGAAAAAATGTTACTTGAAGTGGATGAATGATCTTGTAAGGCCCATATAACAGCCTACAATTCAGTCTTTTATGCAGAAGAAAAACTCATAATTTTATTTGGAAAGAAGAGGCCATACCATACAGTATAGTATATGAAAACTTAGTGTAACTATAATTTAATACCCACTGAGCAATCTTTTCATCTCTTCTCTTTGCTGCTGTCTCTAGCTGCTGGTAACCTCCATTTTACTCTGTTTCGATTAGGTAATTAATTTTATATTTCACATATGACTATGATCAAGTGATAGTTGTGTTTTTGTGCCTGGCTTACTGCAGCTAGGTGAATGATCTTCAGACCCATCCATGTTCTCACAAGTCACAGAATTTTGTCCTTTTCATGATTGAATAGTATTCCACTGTGTACACGTACCACATGATCTTCATCTATTCATCATTCCTGTCTCGTTCCAGGTCTTAGAGAAAATCTTATAGCTTTTCTCTATTCAGTGCAATGTTAGCTGTTGGCATGTGTTATGTGGAAGTAAATTCCTTTTGTGCCTAATTTGTTTAGCATCTATATAACGAGAGGTTGTTAGATTTTATTAAATGCTTTTTTGCATTTTTTGAGATGATCAAATGTTTTTTGTCCTTCATTCTGTTAATGTGGTGCATCACATTTGTTTGCTTGGGTTAAACCATCCTTATATCTTGGGATGAATCCAAGCTGGTTATTCTGATAACCTTTGTAATGTGCTGCTGGATTTGGTTTGATAGCATTTAGTTTGATAGTAATACATTTCTTAATTTTCACAATTGCCATTTATACAGAAAAACCTGAAAAGTCTTTCAATGGCTTTCACAGAAGTAAAAAATGACCAGGCCTTGTAATTTGGCCTACATGATAAGATGTGTAAGGAATGCAAAATGCCCATAGTAAGTTTACTGCTCCATTGCCAAGGAGCTGCTGAAGACTTTTGCACCTGTGTTCATCAGAGATACTGGCCTGTAGTTTTCTCCTTTGTATGTCCTTGTCTACTTTGGTGTCAGGATAACGCAGGTCTTGTAGAATGTGTTTGGAGGAATTCCTTCCAGTTTGAGTTTTTGGAAAAATTTAAGAATTGATAGTAGTTCTTTGATGCATTTTAATATTTTGATTAATACTGACAGCAACATTTCTGGTTCTGCTTCTCTAGAACAACCATTGACACATAGATTTCCAAATCAAATTACCTACATACTGTTAAATTGGAAATCTGGTTAGGTTTGCAAAATCCAGGACACTTACTAGCTTTTGTCTTCTAAATTTCCGGCTCTTTATTTAATCATATCTGCAGCTCAGAACTGTGGTTATACCACTTCTCTGTTGCTGTTCTTCCTTCCCTCCTGTACCCAAACACAGAAGGTGCTACATGGCTCTTTTTAACTTATTCCTCCCAGCACGTTTTACAAACTGATCCGATTGGCTCTTTTCTACTTGGCTTTAATGACTTAAGGTTTTTCAGAAAATTTTCACCAAGAATATATCTTTTAGGATAGGAAAATGCTTTGTTCATTCAGAAAAAATTCTACTTCAAGGGTTAACAGTCCTTTTAGTTTTAAAGGTTGAGATTTAGTTTTAATGTTTACCTCATCTTCTGGATGGCAGAATAAATAGTTCTCCTTGCAAGCGGATACTATGAGATCTATCTTCCTCTGCTAATCTAATTCATTAAAATTAAAATTTAAAAACTTGAATATCTTTCAGGGGTACTATCATGGCTTTTTGTGGTGTGATTTCTTTGTAGACAATACAAGTTACTTCCTACAAATGGCTTAAATGCTTTTAAAAATATACCGAGTAGCACTGTTGTTAGATTTAGAATGGACTTTAACAGTTTGTCTTTGGATGACAACGAATTGATTTTTGCAGATATATAGATGTTTCAAAACAAAATCACAACCCATGTGTGCAATGATACAGGTCCTAGGTCTGACTAAGATTAAGAAAAGAATTGCTGAGCACCTATATGGGGTTACACACAAATTACATAGTACAGGATACCTTCACATACAGTATCTACTTTAAGTTATACACAAACTCAGAATTTCCTATAAATTACCTAAACTTTTATACAAAATTTACAAAATTGATCTTTTATTTTGGTATTGTGTGAACCTGCTTAGGGAACTATCTGTAATTTCAACTGTTGTTTAATTGCTTATTGTAAAAGTGCTTGGTTTCTACAAATAGCTTACTATAAATAGGACTATGTTATCCATATAATTTATTACTTAGGGCCTGACACAGAACATTGACTCAAAATTTGTCTATTGAAAGAATGAATGGGCGAGTATATAAGAAAGCAGTTATATCTTGCACTTCATGGTTTCTCCTTAATGTACTAAATTTGGGGCTAACATTTACTGGCTTATGATGCCATCCATTAGGATTTTACCCTATTTAATAGGGTTGATATAGAGAACAGAGGTGGAAGCAAGAGAACTCCACAAGCTAACAAGTTAGTCTTTAATATTTTCTTGGGTGCCAGTAAAAGACACAAGACTCCTGGGAGATAAAGGTTCTATCACTTATTAGAAAATCAGTAGAAAGGGAACCAGCATAGTTGCACGAGGTCTACAAGCCCTAAATTCACAGGGTTATAAAAAGGACCAGGTAGAACCTTCAGACTTGGTAGGTATACCACGAGAGAGGAGTCCTCAAGTTAGGGAATCCAGTGCTTTTGTAACAAGCAACACACAATCTTTTTTTTTTTTTTTTTTTTTTGATCAGAAGGAGCATTCATGGTAAAGGTCTTTATAGTACTGATAGGGCAAGAGAGACTCCAGTTTCCTTTTTAACTCCATGTGAAAAGAAGTCACTTAAATTCACTTAAGCTGTAGTTGACCCCACTCTTCACCCCCTTCTATTGGTTAGTTATCAACCCACTTAAAGGAGAGAAGAGTCATAAAATGGGAACAGAACAAACACAACAAATTGGGAAGTGGGCTAAAAGTTAAACTGCAGTGGTCATCTGGGACCTGGCTGTGTGACAGCTCTGGGAAAGGTAAACTTTGTGATAATTTTGTGACATTCTGATAAGATTCCCAAAAATCAGGTACTAGTTACTATGTAAATCTAAAAATGTACTTAAACCAAAAGTGAGACCCAGATTGGCACTGGCATCTTCTCTGGCTCCTGGTTAGAGACTGTCCATCAGCTGGCTCAATAAAGCTTTGCTTGTTCTTGCCTTTCCAGTCTTCCTGTGAGTGCCTGTCTTAATGGACTTGAACGGCCAGCTGCACGCAAAAACTTGAAAAGTGGGCCAGTGGAGCTATCACAAAAATGAAAGAATGACCAGGTCCTGTAATTTTGCCTATATAATGAAAATGTATAAAGAATGAAAAATGCCCATAGGAGATTTACTCTGTCACCAAGGAGTTGGAAGATACTTTCATATAGTTTTTCTGCAAAGAAGGCTGAAGTCCTGAGAGATAAAATGATTTATCCAAAGTTACAATGATGGTTTTTAATGTCCTCAGGAAAGACATACTTTTCTCTAGACTCTAAATCTAACACTTTTGCCATAACACTATCCTAGTCTCTTTATCTTACTTTTGTCACTCATTTCTTTATAGCTGTACTATAATTTTAAATTATGAAATAATTTTCCCCACTTGTTTCTTTGTTTTATATCCACAGAAATTAGTGTTATGATCTTAATGTGCAACACTTTGGTAAGCAGCATTGGAACAGTGGAGCAGCAAAAGGCCTCTCTGGAACAGTGTTTAGTCCTTGACTATGTCTAGAATTTTGTGCACTCTCTGTCCTGCTGCTAAGAGTCCAAGCGTAGGTAGACAACAGTACAAAATGTAAGCGCACAAGCTCTGGAGTCTAGGAGGTTTTAGTTCCAGATCTGCTGAATTTTTTTGCGATCTTTGGTAATTAAATTTTATGAGCCTTAAAAGGATCTTGAAACTTGTGAGTTTCATCCCTAGAAAAATATAGCTTATTATAGAATCCTTTTCACAAATAAGATAAAAAGTAAAAGAGCTAACATTTTCAAAATTCTTGTCATGTTGTCTGACATACAGGCTTAACACACCTTAGTGAGATGGCCATAATTAATGGAGAATAAAGGTGCTGAGAGATTCAGCACGATGAAACTCGCCTGATATTAAATCAGAGTTTCTCAAGAATTTTGACTATGGAATGGTGATATTGTTTTGCTTTATTTTGCATCAGTCATCTGTCATTGCACGCATCTATCTCTCTGAAGAAAAACAATAGAAAAACAAAAGGGCTCTTAGAGCTTGTTAGACCAAAGAATTAAACTCCATGCAAAGGAGAAAAATTTCATTAATAATTCTATTCATATCCTGGAATTATACATATGACAGGAAGTTTGGCTGTTGTGATGTTCTTAAACTTGGCAGCTTCAGAGTTGTGTTAAAACATGACAGCACACTTGAACTGTATTCCACCAAAAATACTGATTACATCACAGGGAAAATGTGACTGAGAGCAGGTCCACTGAATCTCTTCACTGTGAAGTTTCACAGCAATAAAGAAAGGACCCTCAAACTACTTCTTAGACCTCAAGATCATTCATTCTTTAGAGCTCAGCATAAAGGTCAGACTTTATTATTATGCTTCTGATTTCAAATCCTCCTAATGTTAATGTCCATTCATCATATACTTCTCTTTTCTACCTCTTATTAAAAATTACAATAATGCAGGTAACTGGAAGATGATTTAATCAATACCTTACTTCTTTCTCTGTTGTGTAAACTCTGTGTGTCTTGGGGTTTATTTCCATCTACCTATCCTGACTTCCTTGTTTCAGCAAATATGCTCACTTTAAACTGAACGAATGAGCTTGTGAATCAGTCACATGTCAGGATTTTCTATGAGAGATGGAAAGGTTCATGCAGATACATGTGCTATGTTATTAAACTCTGTAGCCAGGTCAGTCAAAGTATTTATTCTTGAATAGCTTTATAGTGCCTGGAGCTACTCCAAGGATAATTAGTATGTATCTTTATCCCCAGAGCAGCATTTACCTCCTTACTCTGGCATCATCCTGTGTAGATATTTGGTGGGAGGAAATCAGAGATAAGTCTAATTGCTTTTTCAGCAACCTCTACCCTCTCCTTCCCTCAAAATCTAGATGAACATGCTTCCTCTTAAAAGGAAATTAGTTACAGCCTTGGATAGAATTTAAAATTGTTCATTTAGGTAGAATATTTTGTGTTACTACAGTTTCAACCAGGATTATTTGTAGAGGACTTGTGATCAAGAATCTCTGAATCTCACTAGGATTAAGAGCTGAACATGTAGCCCAATGCTTAATCCACAATCAGATTCTATTCCATATTTAAAAATGAAGACCCAAGGAAGGAAATAATTTAGCCATAGCGTCAGGACAGACATGACTATATGAACATACTTCTTTTTACATGTTGCAGACCAATGATGATGGACATTGCTTTCTGTGATCACTACCTCTCAGAGAAATTTAACCAAGTCTGGTGACAGTGGAAGAGTTGCTAATAATAATTTACTAGCAGCAAAGATAATATCTTATTCTGTGTTCACCATGGCCCCATGTGCTAAGTAGTTTATGTATATTTATCAGCACATGTAGTATGATTAATGTGTAAGGTTCAGTAGAAGAACAGAATCAATAAAATATGTATAATTATGTAAGGGATTTATTAGGTAAGTTCACAGAAGCAGAAGGGAAAGAGTCTCAGTAGCTGTCTGTGGAATCAGAGGAGGAGGAATACAAAGTGACTCTATAACGGCAAGCTGGAGGATGCAGTAGCAGTCAAGTGGCAAAAACTTGAAAGCTCACTGAAGCAACTGTTGTGAGTTTATGGTGGAGGGCTGAAGAGTCTCTGCTGCAGATCAGTGTCCTGGGCAATGGGAAGGTGAGGCATTCCTCCAAGAAAAGGGCAGAGTTACTCCTTTCTTTTTTATTCTGACCAGACTATAAGCCTTTGGTTGGTGCCACCTGTCCTGGGTCAGTCTTCCTTCTTCAGTTTGCAGGCCTACCTGCACACACAGGCATATCTAGGGCTTTGCTAATTTACTAGGTGGTTCCTATTCAAGTCAAGTTGACATATCACAATTAAAGATCACAAACTACAACCATGTGAGAGAGAAGTGATCACCTTATTTTGAGAGGGTAAATGTGAACATCAGTGTAGCTGAGTCGGATGTTTGTAGTCACAGGTTTGCTAACCGATGTGGTCTGTGTCCCGCCATCTCACTCCAAACTCAAGGGACAAGGCGCAAACCTATATGCTTTATTATATACATACGTGTCTTTGTTGAGGATGGTGAAGTTCATGTTTAAATATTAGTGAGTTTCTAGACAAATTCTTTTGGAAATTACCATTTTCTTCCAGTTCAGAATTTCCCTTCTTTTTTAAGTTTTTGGCAAATACACTATGTCCCCAACTTATGAATGAGTTCTGTTCTGAGGGAACAATCATAACTCAGATTCCTTCTTAAATCCAACAAAGTGAGTCTTTTACATCTTTGACACAAATACACAATGTAAAGCATAAAAATCCACACACAAATACTATATGTAAACTAATTTTACTTTTGCAGTTATGCTAAAATGCTGTTATGTTCAAATGTTGAGGTAGTAGATAAGTGAGCTAGTTCCACGATTTATTCACAACTACAAATGTTCCTAATGGGTATTACTGTATCATAAAAGTGTGTAAAATATACATTTTGGAGATATAACACTAACAGGATCCATAAGATCACTTATATACCATGAATTAAAGTTAAGAGGCTGATATCTAAATCCTTTCTCTTCGTGTGTCTTTGATCTTGTCACGAGTTATAGACCAATTTGTATAGACACATCTATACCGAGAGAGGTGCTTTTGGGACTCAGAACCAAATTCAAATCCCAACTTTTATTTACTTTATGAGTGACTTTTGACAAATTACTTTAACTTCTCTGTTCCATAGCTTGCTGTGTACAGTGTGGAAGCAGTAGTATCTACGAGATAGTTCCATTATTTAGAGAAAATGATGTAAATTTATATAAATGTTTTTTTTTTTTTTTTTTAATTTTTTTTTTTTTTTTTTTTTGAGGTACTGGGGATCGAACTCAGGACCCTGCGCTTGCTAGGCAAGCGCTTATTCCACTGAGCTATATCCCCAGCCCCAAATTTATATAAATGTTAAACTAACATATTAGTCTCAATTCAAGTGAACAAATGTACTGTAAAAGTAAGTTTCAATAAATTTTAAACCTATCTATGCTCCCCCCAAATAATCTGTTGGAGTAGTGGTGAAGTGTATCCTTAAAATATAGGTAAATATCTTTTTTTCCTCACTGCCACTGTCAAAACAGTTTCCCCAGATCTTCTGGTCTTTCACTCTCGTGATACTATGGAACTTCCTCAGTGAAAACAACCCACAATCCCACACTCCCACACTCCCATAATTATTGTCTTTCTTCCCTGAGATCTGCTTCTCTGTTTTGTGGTGTTTTTTTCTCCCCCTGCCTTGCACACTGCTTTTGTCTTAATCCTTCACATAAGAAAGCTTTTTGAAATCATCATCTTAGAGCATCAGAGCAGACTAGTCAAGAGTCCAGGTCCTGAAAGTGTTAAATTAATAATTTCTGGGAAGCTGTGAAATTTTTAGCTCTGCCGTATTTCCTCCTTTGTAAAGTGAATAATAATAACTTTCTCATAGGGCTATGATAAAGATCATATGTATAAAGTGGCTGAGACCCCAAAGTGGTATACAGTAAAGGTCACTTCCTACTGTTTTGTGTTTCACAGGTACCTAATGATAATATATGATAATGAAAAGCTACAAAACATCCCCCGGTGTGGCAGAGCAATATGGAAGAGAGGATCAGACACAGTCTTTTACTTTTGCGTAAAGTACCAAGGAGATGGAGGTCAATATTTTGTCCTATTCTCTTCTGGAGGTGCAGCACTACCACAGTAGGAAAAAAAATTAGCACTATCTCAGATCCATCCCCCACTCACTTCAGTAAGTAGCTTTATTTCTTAAATGGATCCTGGATCAGTTATTAGTCACTAATCAATCCTATGAAGGAAACTGCAGAAAAATCTTCAGACAACTTTAGCCTAGGTATCACCAAGCTCGGCAATCATGGTTTAAGAATAGTAGAAAATTTTAGCCTTCTGACAAGTTGTTGAATTATTCTGCACATGCACTGAGTACCTACCATTTTCTAGACACTAAAAAGTGTGAAAAATACACTCAACACTGTTTTTCCCTCCTAGAACTGAGCAGGTTCAGTGTGCCCTTCCCCCAAATACAGTGACATGACATACTGAAAACGTTAGGCTGAAGAAATTTGAGAAGTTGGCAAGAACAAAAAGATGACTTTGACCTCGATCTTGCCCTTCTTCTCTGAAGCAGATCGTAAAACCTAGGACAGCTTGTCTAACCTTCCCCTGAGGCTCGTCATAAGACCCGTACCTAGGGTGTGCCCTCCATAGGCAGGAGGAAAAGGCATCCTTATCTCTGAAGATGCCGGGATGCAGAGAAGAATCTGAGCAAACAGAACTAGCTACATGTTTCTAATGTATTAGCATTAGATCTAAGTATGGTCTACTTTTATGACTTACCATAATTCTCCACTAATACTGGTATCCACTAAACCTACTATAAAAGAAAAACCACCTATGCTTAACTCATTCATTAGGTATTTATTATCTTACTAAGATTCCCATGTCATGTAAAACTTACATTAAATAAATGTGTGCTTTTGCATTGTTAGTCTGATTTTTTCATATATGAGATTCAACTACGAATTCAGGATAGAGGGAAAGACTCCCTCAAAAAACATGAAGAGTTTATAATGTAGGGAAAGAAGTAGGTATAGATTAAGCCATCTTCCAGTTAGATGCATAATTATAATTCTGAATAGGAGCTAGAAAAGAGAAGTATGTGATGGATAGACATTACCATTAGGAGGACCTGAAGACTTGAAACCACAGGTATATTAATAAGATCTGACCTTTAAGTTGAGTTCTAAGGAATGAATGGTCCTGGGGTCTAAGAAGTGGTTTGGGGGATCCTTTCTTTATTGCTTTCAAGTTTCCGACTGAGGTAGTAGTGCTTATGAGGAACAATAGCCGAATGGAGAAAGACGCACCAATTTGGCTGCTGTCAAACACATGCCCAGGAACACTCCCTAGCCCTCACCACTACCCCAGTACTCTGGTACACTGCATACCAGAGCACAAAGCTTATGGATGGGGCTTCTTCTTTCCCCAGTATAAATGATTTTTTGGTAAAATTTTTCTCTATTATGGAAGTTAAATATGTGTGTGAGCTGCTATAACTGAGAGCATAACTAAAGCAGGAATATCTTCTAGAAGGCAAACCCTGACCACAAGGGCTAATGTTATATGACTGGGTGACACAGATCAAAATAATTAGGAAGGAGTTGGCTACACTCGGGTGCAATAAACCGGGAGGTGGCATCCCCTGTTTCAGCCAAACGGAAGGAGTGGAATGGAACACCGTGTGTCCACATCCTTGCTAACCCAGCTTTGAAAAGAAACATGACCATATGCACTAAGGTTCGGAGCAGTCAGAGGATCCAAGTCCCCAAGAAGGGGCTAAAAAGGCAATCATTATGTGTCATCAGTGGAGTTCAAGGACATTCCCTGAAAGAGGAGTTGGGAGCCTCAACTCCCTATGGGAAAGTCTTCCACGATTGTCACAAAAGCACTCAGGACTCATCAGTAAGAGACGTACGCTGGTGAGGGGGACTGGGAGGAGGAGGGAGTGAAAGGACTGCAGAGCTCTAGGGTAGGGTGCGCTTCGGCTGGGTGTTCATGTAGCAGCAAGATATGTTCACAACGGATGGCTCACGATATTTTTCAGTTATTTATCATCTACCTAGTCCTAGGAGGCTACCATTAAGCGAGGAAAAGCAAAAACAGACTCTATTAACTGGGTTAAAATGCAAGTCATCTACATGTGTATGTAGTTTGAAGCTCTGTATCCATCCACAATATCTCTGGTACCTTTTGGGTTTTATTTACTCTTTCAGGTTCTTACACTAGGGAGACAACATGAAGTTGACACTTGTGGGCCTGATGTATTTCATTCATGAGTGTGGTCTCTAGTTGCATCCATTTACCTATAAAAGCCTTGGGTTTATCTTCTTTGTAGCTGAGTAGTACTCTACTGTATGAAAATACCACATCTTTTTTATCCATTCCTCTGTTTCTCTTAGTGCTGTTTATTTGAGAGTAGAAGCCTTTGGAGATTGAGGATTTATAGTATCAGAAGAAAAGCGTGCGTCAAGCTGGGGATGTAGCTCAGAGGCACAAGCACATGCCTGCCAAGCGCAAGGTCCCGAGTTTGAGTCCCAATGCCAGAAAAAAGAAAAGAAAAGAAAAGAAAAGCACGGGTCCAATTTATAGACTTATATAAATCTTTAAAAATTCTTAAAGATTTAAGAGTAAAAAAGAAAATAGAAGAAAAATAGGCCTACACATTATAAATCCTTTGTAACCTTGAGTTTCTTTTATTGTTCTTGAAGCCAAATTTTTCTCCCCCAAAGTTATAGCATTTCTTCAAAATTACAATTTTCTTGTCTCATTTCTATCTCTTTTATTTTATTCTATTTCAGAAGCAGAAATGTGAACAGAAGGTTTGTGTGTCCTAATTAGCTATTCAAAGGAAGCGAATCATTACCTCCCTCCTCGGCAAGTAGGCTGAAGATAAAGCTGGGAGGGGTGAGGAGAAGAGCACTCAGGCTGCAAGGCAGAAGGTGCAGAAGGCTGACACGGAAAATGCATGGACATTCCAGGGGTGGAGAAAAGCCCCATGCATCCAGAGCTCAGAGGATGTGAGTGAGGGCAACAGTTGTAGACATGAGCCAGAGAATGGACAGGACGACACTGTGCTGAGACTTGTGCTAAGGAGTCTAGGATTCTGTCAACAGTGTGAAGCTCTGGATGGCTTTACCTCAGTATTTTTCATCATACATAAGTAGATTTTTATGACCTAATTTTGAACTCAAGCTATTATAAAGGCTGTAGATCTAATGTGACCTTTTATCTTAGTTTGTTTACAAACAGCATGTCTGTCTTGTTTTTCTTGGTCAAAAGTGTCCTGGTTGAAATGATAAATTCTGTGATCACCTTAGCCAAATTGTAAAATGTTTAGGTTGTGAAACTGCACTTCCTGAATTAATTTCCTGGTTCTAGTATTTCTTAGTGGTTTGATCTTGGGTGACATTTCTAGGGGTGTGACTTTGTTCCTTGATCATTTCTAAAAGGAGTTAACATCAATCATACCTGTAGCATCCTGTAAGAATTAAGTCCATGTACACCAAACACAAGAGTGGAGCAACAGAGATGCTACTAAATGTTAACTATTATTTATCTTGTACATTTCTCTTTTTCTTTTTCTCTACTATCATTTGGAATATTCATGTAGAAAACGTCACCTTCTACAGAGTTTATGTATTTGGGAAATGGCAGGGTTGGCCCAGATGTCCCACAGTTATAATGTGAGAAGATGTCAGTAAGACATGTCATCCTTTAGTGTATACTAGGTGTCTTTGTGCCGAGTATTCTACAGATAGATTTTTACTTACTCCTTTCTTACAACCTTTGAGGCGCATGCATCGTTAGTTTAGTTATAGAAGGGAAGTGGCACTCAGGGAAGTTATGTATCCCTCTAGTGTACCAAAGCAGCCGAGCAGAGATTGGATGTTACCTCTCAGACTTATGATCCATGTTCTAAAGCCATCAGATCCTAGCCAATCTCCTGCTAACCCTAGAAGCAAGGCAGTGCTTAGCTTTCTTAGAAGTCAACCAGCACTTCAAGTCCATTTGTCAAAACTTCCCCCTACTCAGATATAATTATATTTTCAGTCTGTAGCATTCTCTGTGATAAGAAGAGAGAAATGCGATCTTTGAGTCTACCATCTGCTATTTTGGAGTAGGAAGGGACTAGCTTTTCTGATATAAACTTCTTACTCATTGAAAAGGGACTCTGTCCTTTGTATCAGAACTGTGTTAACTCCTTGAAGCTCTGTTTGTACAGGATTGTCTCAGTGTCACAGAGATTGACCATGGTCTTGGTTGACCTTCTCCTTTCCTTGTGGAAAGCCATAACATTTTCCTCTCATTCTTGTATGTCAGTCCCAACTTCTCAACTGCATGCATAGCCATCTTGAAAGTATAAAGGTTGTAGTTGATAAAGTATAAGACTGAATATTTGAACTTTATGTTCTGAACTAGAAATTTTATGTACATGAGAATAATTGAAGGTTGTACTTTATGTACTCAATTTGAGAATCAAAAAACCATAATTCATTTGCAGTAGTGCTTTAATCCATTGTTTCCACAACATAAAGTTGTTATTGTCTTTGCAGCCAACTAGACTGAAGATGAAACTTCGGTCCCAGAACTTATTTGTCAAAACTTGTAATTTGTATTTCTCAAAATGTGTAATTTGGCAAGCTTTTCCACTCCCTGAGCGCTGGTTTCCTGTGAGGGCACTCACAAGTGGGACAGGGAAGTGTTGTACTGCTGAAGGGTCACTTAAAGCCACCTTGTGGACGTTGTCTCGTTGGAACCTCTCGTTAGCCCAGAGCTATTGAATAACTTGGTGAGAGAATGGGAGGGTCACTTACAGCTTGCATTTCCATGATTAGGAGCAGCTATTTTATTTTGGGACACACCTCTAGCATTTGACCTTTTGGTAGCTCCTTAAAGTCTCATTTCCTTAATGTAAAATCCCTATACAAATGCATTATTCTTAAAAAAAAATGGTTCCCAAGAGGTATCCGTATCTTTATTACTGCTAGAATCTGTGAGATAGCGCCTCACATGGCAAAAGGGGCTTTAGAGATGTGATTAAGACAAGATTCTTGAGATGGGAAGGTCATCCTGGGTTATTCTGTTTGAACTGATGTAATCACAGGATCCTTAGGAGAAGGAGAGCAGAAACTAAGAGCCAGAGAAGGAGATGTGAACATGGAAGCCGAAACTAGGATGGTGCAAGGAAGGGACCGCGCACCAAGGAATGCAGGTGAGAGCCAGAGCCTAGAAAAGGCACGGCAGCAAGTTCTTCCCCGGAGTCTGCTGAAGGAACACAGCTCTGCTGATATCTTCGTTTTAAGACTTCTGACTTCCAAAGCTATGAAATAATCTGACTTGATTCAAGCTGCTAGGTTACTGCAGCAGTAGCAGGCACAGAAGACATAATCATAATGATAATGATGTTCATAATGACAATCATAATTAATACTAAGACTGTTCATATGGGATATACATCCCAGGAATTTTTCTTAGTTTTACAGCTTTATAAAGTTTTAAATATTATATTTATTTCACATATTTCTTTGTATCTTATATATTTATATTTTATATTGATATGCATTTGATGTTATATATTTATATAATTAACACTCTAAAAGTATCATTTTATAGACAAGCAAACTGAGGCAGAGATAGGCTCAGTAAAATTCTCGCTAAGCTAGGAATGGGCAAAGCTGGCAGTGAACCTTGATAACTTACAAAACATCAACAGATAACCGGCACATAGTCCTTCCCCCAGTACATGAAGGGCATTGATGTTATTTCTACTACACCACATTGCTCCTAAATGCCTACATCAGTGAGGATGCTCACACTGATGCAGTGCCTGCCTCTGCTAACTCTTCTCTCGGTTATAGAGAAGACTCTGAAGCTATGTGCTCTTCCGATGCTAGGATCGGATGAAGCCAATTCTGCTCCTCTGAGGGTCTGGGCAGGGGAGTGGCAATATAGGAAGGGGGCTGTGGTCAACCTGTGCCAGCTACTGTGTTGCACTGCATCTGTGTCCCAGAATCCTTCCTCCTTTGGAAATTACAAATTGCCCAGCAGAGTCCTGCTGACAGCATGATAGAACTGGGATGGTGTCTGCAGCTGGGCTAAGTCAATAAAGGTGATAATGAACACTAAGAAGGATTTGAAGAATGACTGGAAAAATTGCTGCTATTGATATTTCTGGCAGCCATCTGCTGCAGAACCAGACTGAAGAGGATTGCTTCTCACGGCAAGTCCCCTTGAGACAAATGGTGGCAGCGATGATGGGATCTCTTATTCGTGCCGCTTCCAACAGTGGTTTAATGTATACTACCTGATTTTATTGCTACAAAACCCTTGTACAGTAGATCTCTCTCACAGATGAGAAAAAATAAGTGCAGAGATGTCCGTTTCATTGACCCCACCCTTCTGGCCTCGTTGTGGCTTCAGAAACAGAATAACATTTGAATTTCTAAGCAGAGGTGATCTTTCATTAAACCCTGTCAGTATGCTTGGCTCAGGGCTGCGTGGCCGGGGCTGTCTGCTCAACCCCTCAGTGCACAGGAGACCATTAGCTTTGGCCTCGCTCACGAGAACTCCAGGTGAGAACGGAGCAGAGGTGTGCACGCAGGGCAGTGCTTCCCCCAGAAAAGCAGGCGCCCGCCTCTCCTCTGGGCTTTCATCCTCTTCTCAGGGCTTAGCTCAGTTCCGACTTTGAATCCGCTGTTCCAAGTAGCAGTGAGCACTCTCAACTCTCTAGAGCTCTGCCGCACAGGATTTCTTCCCTGCTAGCTTTGCGCTGGCTGCCTCACCAGCGTGTGCACCTGTGCTGTGCATGAAGTAGGCGTATGATAAGCACATTTGAATGACCAAATGGCCTGGAAGAAAACATCTCAAGAGACATAATTTTTATTTATGTTCCTCTATAACATTTTTTATGCACAGATATTTTAAAATCAATTCACTTCTTTTGTAAATACTGATTTGTGAGCTTTATTTCATAGTTACATAAGAAACATGAATTATTTATCAATCTTGCAATAAAGCCGCAATATTCATTATTTTAAAATAATGGTCTCTTAGAGGAGAATCAAGTCTCCACGTTTAGGTGAGAGAACAGGGGCTTCAAAAGGGGGAACTGAAGGTCACACAGTGAGTTACCAAATACATATTTCTTTTTATTTTAGTTTAGTAGTACATGTATGTGTACACAACGCCTACAGTCACTGTGCGGAGCTGGTACACGTGTGTGACGTGTGACGACTTCTCTTTCTATCCCACCTCCCGGCCCTCCCCGTCCCCTCTACCTCCGCCCGTCTCGTGACCCCCTTTCCTGTTTTGGTGCATGACTGCAGTACACATTTACCTTCCTTATGTGTGGCTGGTGCCTGTGCATAACACATCTTCATTTCTTTTCTTCAGTCCCCTGCTTCTCCCTTCCCTCCATCTCTTGATCCTCTTCCCCCTTGAAGAAGGTGCATCTCCTTAAGGTTAAGTAAATTGTGTATAGTGCACAGTCCAGGAAAGAAAGATGAGATGGGGGTGAGACTCAGGCCTTCCTGAGCCCAAAGCCACACTCTTTAGAGAAGCAGCTCTCCTGACTTCCCTCGGACTTGGAGTTATTTGTAATTTTCCTACTCCTACATCTTCAGAAACCACTCTTCAATTTACACATACTATGGTCACAGAACCACTTACTGTTCTTGTAAAAATAAATGTAATTTCTAGCTAGCAAAAAGGCTGATTTTGGCCCTTGGGTATTCAGCAGTTTAAAGTGAATTGCTGAAAAACTTGTCTAAAGTAATAAATAGAATTAGTTATCAAAACCTCACTATATATGTTAGCAGTTGCTAGTTGATCCCTTTCTTTTGTACTTTGCATTATAATACGTACACACACACACACACACACACACACACACACACACACACATATCCCTTGTTACAATCCTGGAACATAGGTGGTATTATCCCTATGGAACAGATAATAACACTGAGGTCTGAAGTGCCCAAGTTCACAGTGCCAGAGCTCAGGATGGTAGAAAATTGCAGGATCAGACCCAGCAATACTAGTTTCGCTTTCCATCCTTTCCTCTAGAACCTGTGTTTTTAAACTTGCTTCTGATGTGGGCATGTGCAGGGAGGGGGGATTGCATCTTGTAGGTATGGAGAAATAGATGTTCATAGCTGGAACATGCTTTTTGGTGCTCGGTTCATTCTGGTGCTGATGCAAAACATGCAATATTCTTCCCTAGTCATTTAGGAAACAGCACCATGGTCTTCAAAGGGGATCGGGCAGGCATGTGTATTATTAAGCTTGGGTTACTATCACAAAATATCATGGGTGGGTTGGCTTCAATAACAGAAACGTATTTTCTAATAATTCAAGCCTGGAAGTCCAAGATCAAGGTGTTCATACGTTTCGTTTCTTCTCAGGCCTCTTTCCTCGGTTAGATGTTTGCCTGCTTGCTGTGTCTTCCCATGGCCTTTTCTCTGTACTCCTACATCTCTGGTTTTCCTTCTCTTTTGTTAGGACAGCAGTCAGGCTATAGCCCCATTCTTGTGGTCTTTCTTTCCTTTAAGGATCTAGTTCCAAATAGAATCACATTGCGGATTAGAACGCAACATAAGAATTTTGAGGGGCGCGAGTCAGTCCACGCTGGCAGGCCACATGCAGTTGAAATGCATTACGCTCAGAGTAAGTACATCTTTTGTTCTCAGTGTTTGTTTAAACAGTTTCTTCAGCTGACAGATTTATAGACTTGGATGAGCTCTTTTTGAAGCTACAAGGTCATGTTGCCTTTCCTCTCTAAATATTACGCCTGAAAACATAATATTTACAGATTGAAATTAGAGAAAAAGAAAAAAAGAAATGCTTCCACCCACCTTCAAGTAAGAGAAAAAGCTGTCTTTGGAGAAAGGAAAATAAGCTGA
Source organism: Dinomys branickii (assembly GCA_004027595.1). Taxonomy (NCBI): domain Eukaryota; kingdom Metazoa; phylum Chordata; class Mammalia; order Rodentia; family Dinomyidae; genus Dinomys; species Dinomys branickii. Next base: position 141,744 of record PVLD010001966.1, read on the forward strand.
GAATTCCCTTAGAGCTGGAAAAATCGATTGTTACCGTAATGTCCCTGACAGTGATCTAGTCGCAGTCAATTCGGTTGCAGTTAATGACACCTGTGTGGGTTCCACTGTAGCAGATTGTCAATTTTATTACCGGTCCTGTGAGTTACAGGTGCCAACTTCCAAAATGAATATCAATGAATGCTGGGATTTCAACCATTACAAGAGGATTTGTCAAAAAATAATTCTCGAGTTCTCTAAGTTGCCTAAGACACTAGTCAGTTACTTGAGTCAAACTGATCCTATGAGGCAGCTTATTAGAGTCCTTAGGGAATGTGCTGCCAGCCTGGGGCTTGACACAGGCACAGAGAAGCAGGCCATGCCAGCCTGTCTGACTTAGATGAACGACTACAACATTTTTTCACTGACTTCTTGTTATTTCATTTTCGTTGTCTATAAAGGGCTTGTTCCAGGTGGCAGAAACTTTGCTGAGCCTGTTTTGCCTGATGAGAAACTATATTCTTTTCTATTGTGATAGCGCACTGAAGGCTCTTGCCCCACACGGACTGCTTCAGCTCAGCTGTTTGATAGGCCTCCATTTTATCTTGATCAGGCTTCTCGGAGTATGATTCTCTCTACACCTGATATGGAGTTCTCTGAGTATAGTTACACAGGAAGACTCTGAGGCCAGAATTAAAAAGCATTCAGAATTGCTGAGGCTGGGGAGATAGATCTGATTTTTAAGCTACTGTGTTAGAGATTCTAATGTATGCCAAACTTGAGAAGCACTATTTTCTACTACTTTTGTAGTGTGTAAAGAATGGAAAGATCCTAGCTTGAGTTCATTTATTATTAATAGGATAGTAAGTGTTTAACAAAATCTACAATGTCTTCTTCTTGGGAGACAGCTGGACCACATTTCTTATTCTCTTTTTAGTTATATGTGGGCCACTATTTGAGCTTTGGCTCATGGAGTATGACCTTAAGGTTGCTATACAAAATATAAGTTGCTCACTTCAATGTGAATTTTAGATAAACATGGTTTTTGTCCAAGCATTGCATAGGACATACTTACACTAAAAATAAAGTTTTATTTGAATTTTAAATTTAACTGCACAAAACACACGATGAATGTTTTGAAGTTTTAGCAGCTCTAAAAATGAGTGAAAATGGCAGTTTTCTCTTGCTGGCAGGCCCTCAAAAGGTGATATAGGTGTTCCTCCTCATACACTTCCGCGTTTGATCCGGCTGGATGACATCAATGTCCAGGAAGACTTCAGAAGCCACATAGTTAGATGACAGTGTCATTATCAGTCTGGTTCCTCCAGGAATCCATTCCTTCAGTCTAATTCCTTCATGATTGCATGAAGGAGAGCCACTGATTTATCCACCACGTCTGTTCTGCTATACGAACAGGAAATAAACTTCGTTTTTGTCTCAGTGATTATGTATGTTGGGCTTTATTTTCTTCAGTAATTAGCCCACTTAGCTAATACATTCAATACATGACAGGAACCACATATGTGAAAAGCAGTAAATTCTCCTTCTATCTCCTACAAAATGGCATTTGTTCTTATTTAATTCCTGGGGCCAGAAAGGGTAAGTTTTCACGTCAAATCACTGCTCTGAGGCTTGACACACAGCAGTCATCAAATTAAACAGTTCATCAAATCTTTATCATTTATTTGTTCTAAATATAATAATCACACATGGGCTAGTTTCAGAGACTGTGTGGTCACTGGAATAATAAATCAGAATCCTTTATCGTCTAGAATTCCTCATCTTTTACAGAGCTTATTTTTATATTTAAATTAACTTATTGATTATGAGGAGAACATTTAATTGTTTCAAAACAGAACACACTTAAAAATCATTCGCTGTTACCCACCCTGCCTAGACAACTATGTGATACCATTGGATGTTAGGCCACAAAACAAAGCTTGACAAATACAAGAATACTGAAGTTATATCAAATATCTTTTCTGATCATAATGGTATGAAACTTGAAATTAGTAACCTGATAAATTTTGGAAAACTCACATATATGTGGAAATTAAGCAATATACTCTAGAACAAATACCAGGTTAAAAAAATTAAAGGAAAAAAATTTAAAATGTTGGGACAAATTAAAATAGAGCACCCTAAGGGGGCAGGGATAGTACACGTATTTTCGGGCAAGTGCTTTCCCGTGACTTGGCATGCTTTGAGTTTTCCCAGGTTACAGTCTTACAGTATGTAGATGACATTCTTTTATGTGCCCCCTCAGGAGAGCTCTGTAGCCAAGGCACCTGTGCTTTACTAAATTTTGTAGCTGACAGAGGTTATGAGGTCTCCAAATCTAAAGCACAACTTTGCAGTCTTGAGGTAAAATATTTAGGCCTCGAAGGCTAGGAAAGTACAGAATTAAACCAATTCTTTCCTTCCTACAGCCCAAGACCCTAGAACAGCTAAGGGGATTCCTAGACATTACAGGCTTTTGTAGCCTTTGGATACCAGGATATGGGGAGATTGCAAGACCTGTCAACTTATAAAAGAGGCTCAAAAGACAGATACTTATATTTTAACCTGGGAACCTGATTTCCCAAACAGCATTCCAGAAGCTTAAACAAGCTCTCCTAAATGCCCCAGCCCTAAGCCTCCCCACAGGACATCATTTCAATTTATATGTTGACTAGAGGTGAGATATGGCTTTGGGAGTACTTACACAGGATCAGGGACCCACTCAACAGCCTATAGGGTATCTGAGTCATGAATTAGACATTAGTAGCAAAGGGATGGCCTTTTTGCCTTAGAGCTATGGCAGCTGTAGCTCTCTTAGTGCCAGAAGCATCCAAGCTAACTTTAGGTAAATATCTCACTGTATATATGCCTCACAATGTGGCAAGATTTCTTTTGCCCAAAGGGAGCCTCTGGCTATCAGACGGCCAACTTCTTAAATACCAGGCTCTGCTTCTAGAAGGACCAGTCATTCAAATGAAGACATGCTCCTCCCTAAACCCTGCTACCTTTTTGCCAGAAAAGGAGGAAATTGAGGCTGACAGACATGACTGTGAACAGATAATTCTCCATACATACGCAGCTAGAGAAGACTTATTAGACATAGCCCTTACTAACCCGGATTTGACCCATTTCTGTGATGGCAGCTTCTTCATGGAAAATGGGAGGAGGAAGGCAAGATATGCAGCGGTAACTTTACATCAGACTCTTGAAAGTTCCTCACTTACACTTGGGACTAGTGCTCAGCTAGCGGAGCTTATATCTCGGACTCTGTTCGCTCTCTGGGAGGTCATTACTGCTCCTCTTGGTGGAATCTTTGCTGTGTTCATAATAATCCTGCTGGTCTTATTATTTGGTCAATGCATACCTAATTGTTTCTTTGGCTTTGTCTCCAGATTTAAAGTTATATATACGCCTACCCAAGATGAAACCGCCTGGTGTCTATTGAGGGCCTTTAGATAGACCCACTGGAGAATATATCTTTAACTGCTGATCAACAACTATGACCCCTTTCAGCCTGAAGAAGCCAGAGCGATCCTTGCCCGTTACTCCCTCATGGTAGTTCGGGTCACTTCTTCAGAGCGGGGAATGTTATAGGCAGCTGAATTAGATAGAAGTATTATAGGCAGTCAGACAGGGCCAGGCCCTCAAAGGAGCCAGCATGAAAAACAAGATACCTGTGGGCTAGACCTCAAGACAAAAGGAGCTAAACAAATACACCGCATACCTCCCTAGGTGTAAACATCTGGGATTGATATTCTAAATAGGTAGGGATCACCTTGAAGAGTCCCTAACTCTACCTCTTACAGGAAAAGCCCTTGTTCTGTATTCATGTCTGCTTGCTATGTGACTCACTTTCCCATTTGATCCCGGTTTAATCAATTTTACCTGGAGAATTCTTATTCACTGACCAGAGTTTTGTCCATTTCCCCTATCTTGGACCCACCTCATCTCATGATTTTCCTCTATAAAAGTCCCTAGAAAAGACAGAGTCTTGGGGTAACATACTCGGGCCCCCCTTCTGTCCTTCTCTTGGACAGAAGCTTTCTTTCCCTCAATAAATATATTCTGCTCTTGAAATAAACAAACAAAAATAGAACAGTGACATACTTATGGGGTGCATAAAAGGCTTTTTAAGAGAGAGGATTACATCTATAAATACCTATGTTAGTAAAGAAGGAGAAAGATAACAAATAAACAAAATTTTAGCTAGACTAATGAAGAGAAAAAAGAAAGAAACTCAAAATTATAAACTAAAGAGAAGATGTTAGAACTCGTACTATAAAAATAAATAATTAGAAGAGACTACTATAGGCAACCATATGCCAACAAACGGGGTAATCTGGAAGAAATAGATATATTTCTAGGCACATATAATCTATTCAAACTAATTACAAAGAAATAGAAAATCTAAACAGACCAACAACAGTGAAGGAAACAGAAACAGCAATCTAAATATTCCCAAATTATATTTCCAATAGAGAAATGAAAATACTTAGGAATAAATTTAAACAAGAAGGTAAAGGATCTTTATATTGAAAACTGTGGCACTGATAGAAGAAGCAGAGGAAGACACAAATTGTAAGATATGCTGTGTTTATGGATTGGAAGAATTAATATCACTAAATATTTGTGCTCCCTGAAGTGATCTATAGATTGGTGTAATTAGAACAGAGGACACCAAAACAGCTCTCTATAACTTCTCTGATAAAGGAGACAAACATGTTAGAGGAAAGATAACTTCTTTAGAAAATAGTTCCAGGAAAACTGGAAAATAGTTCCAGGCTATCTACATGCAAAAAATTGAAGGTAGGCTCATATCTCTCACCCTACACTAAAGTCCAAGTTGATGGAAGACCTAAGTAATAAAACACAAGCACTTAATCTGCCGGGAGGTAAAGCAGGTAGGGCTCTTAAAGTCATAAACATAAGCAAGGAGCTTTTAAACGAACTTGAGTTGGATAAGAAATAATATCAAGAATCAATGAAGGGGATTATATAAATGAAGTTTCTACATAGCAAGGAAAACAACTGAGTGTAGATACAATCTAAACTTGGGGAAAAAATTTGCCAGCTACACCATGGACAGATTATTAATATGTAGAATGTACAAAGAACTGAAAAAAACTAGATTGTTCAGAATAATAAACCCAATATACAATGAGTAACTTAAATGAATAGGCACTTCTTAGAAGAAGTACAAGTGGCCCTTAAGTACATCACTGTGCACTAGAGAAATGCAAATTAAAACAACATCAAGATTCCATCTGACTTTGGAAAGAATGGCTCATATCAAGAAATCAAGGGCCTAGGAGATAGCTCAGTGGCACAGCGCCTTGCTTGGCAAGCACAAGGTCCTGAGTTCGATTCCCAGCACCAAAAAGAACAATGCATTAAAGGGAAAAAAGATAGAATTCCATGGCTGTCAGTCATGTGACCGTCAAGAAATCAAATGATAGCAAGTAATGGCAAGGTTATGGGGGGAAAGGGAACCCATTTAATTGTTGGTAGGAATGTAAACTAATACTAGAACTATGCAAATCAGTATAGATATTGCTCAAAAAAATTGATACTAGAAATTTCATTTAAGCCAGATAGTCCCCTTCTAGGAATCATCAGAAGAGTTAAAGAATTCTTATTACTGTGATACATTCACACCCACATTTGTAGCAGGATAAATCTTAATAGCTAGATCTTAGAAGTGGTCTCTGTGTCCATGAATAGGTGAATGGATAAGGAAAATGTGATATTTATGTACAATGGAATATTGCTCTTCTATAAAGAAGATAAATTTGAGTCATTTGTAAAATAGATGCACATTGAATTCATAATGTTATGTGAAATAAATCACATGTACAACCTTGAATTATTGCCTAGTTTTTCTTTTTTTCTCTTCTATGTTTAATTTTTTAAATTTTATTTTATGTTAAACAGAAGACAGCAAGAAGTAACAATAAAGCAGAGTTTCAAAACAGGCTAGTAGGACAGTAACAATAACCAACACACTGCATATTGTTATAGTCATAGTAGTTGTTCAGAGTACAAAGTATAGGAAGGAAACATTGTCCAGAAAATTACTAGCACAAAACTTTTCCCTCAGCGAACCAAGAGAAATCCGCTGTAACTATTTTAACGGTCTTGTGTATGTATATATTTCTTCCCTTCCCCTGCCTTCCTGTCCCCTTTCTCCCATCACAGTTTTTCTTTTCCTTTGATCGTTTCGTCCCTATTCGCAATATCTATCATACCTTTTGGAACTCATTTACTTTTTCAGATTCTCATGCTAATGAGACAATCTGATGTATACTTATGTGAGTCTGGTTTATTTCACTTACAAGTATGGCCTCGAGGTGCATCCATTTACCTATGAAAGCCTTGAATTTATCTTTGTTAAAGAGCAAAATAAATGACAGATCATAGGAAAAAAGAGAGAGAGCGCTTTTGCAGATGGGAAGGTGGTCAAGAAAGATTGAAAGGGGTGAGAGTGTGGAGCAGGGAACACGAAATTAATTAAGATGTATCATGTACATGTACTGATTACCCACAATGACTGTATTCATTATTCACTGAAAACAGGTAGTAAAAATAAAATAAAAAACATATTTTCACAGAAATAGAAAAACAATCAAAATATGTATGAAATCACAAAAGACCCCCAAATTCCAAAGCAATCTTGAAAAGAGCAATGTAGGAGACATCACACTTCTCGGTTTTAAAACCATATTACAAAGCTATAGTAAGCAAAGCAGTATGGTCTATAGAAATAAAAACAATACGTGGATCAGTGGAACAAATTAGGAAGCTCAGAAAATAAGCCCACACATACACAGACAAGGTATGAAAAATACACAATAGAGAAAGGGTAGTTTCTTCACAAGTGATTCTGGTAAATTTAAAAGAATAAATTTGAACCCTTAATCTTATACCATATACAAAAATTAACTAGAACAATATTAAAAACTTAAAGAAAGAAAAACCTTAAAGATGAGGTGTGTACCTATAAAATCCCTAGAAGAAATTGGGAGAATCTCAATGATTTGGTCTTGGAAATAAATTTTTGGATATGACATCAAAAGCACAGGTAACAAAGGTAAAAATTAACATTTGGCACTCTTCAGAGAATGGCAAATAAACAGCAAAAAAAGGCATGGCAAGGAAAACACAGGATGGGAGAAAATACTGCAAATAAATTGGTTTATTAACCCCTTATCATAAAAAGGTTGACATGCATAATATATAAGAAACTCAATAGTAAAAAGAAAATAATCCAATTAAAATAGGCAGTGACTTGAAAAGATGTTTTTCCAAGAAGGATACACAAACGATCACCTGGTATACAAAAAGATACTCAGCACTTCTAATCATCAGGGAAATGCAAAGCGAGGACCACACTGAGATACCAACGTACACTTCTTAGAATGTGTATCAGCAGAAAGACAACCTAAGTCGTGCTGGTGATGGTACAGACAGAGGGCGCACTGCTGGTGGGAATGTAAATAGATACAGACTTTATGGAAAATAATTCTTCTCAAAAAGCAAAAGCACTATGGAAGGTAACAAACTCCCTACTGCGTCTATATTCAAAGAAAATGTCTTCTGGGTTTGGAAGAGATAATTACAATTCTATATTCATTGTGGCATTATTCACAATAGCCAAGTCATGGGAGCAACTTACATTTTATCTATCTATCTATCTATCTATCTATCTATCTATCTATCTATCTATCCCTCCAGGTCAAATTCTGCTTTTCCTCCATTATAGCAACTTGCTTATTTCCTTAACCCCGTCTCTCACTATGTTATTTAATTTATCTGTTATTCTGTCTTCCTCTCTGAGTACAGTGTGCGTTCCATGGGGGCAGGGATTTTTCCCTCTATTTCTACTCACTGTTTTCTTTAACATGTAGCATGATGTAAAACAGTAAGCAAATGAATGTTCATCTTCATTATTATCTCTTTATACACTCTAAAAGTTTTCACTGCCTTCTAATCTTATTCATTCCTGAAAAACCAGCCTCAGCTCCTCTATCTCAAAGGCAAGCCCGGCATCTTATGATGTGTACACTGTACACTGCTCCCCTATGCTTCTGAGTTCTTAGGAACACTTCCCTTTGTCTAGAAAACTTTCCACCTCCTGTCCTTCATTTGCTACCTGAATCAACCTGAGTATCCCTTCTTCTCCAGGAAGCCTTCCCTGCTCGTAGTATTAGATTAATTGCCCCTGTTATACATAGTTACAAGTGCCTCATCAGTTCTTTCTATACCTTCATGATTCTTCCCACCTTGTGGTAGTCATTAAAGTAGCTTTCTACTTTTGTCACTTTCAAAATAATGTATTCAGTGTGGACTTCATCCACTGTATTTTAAATTCCACAAGGGCAGTCCTCTTTTCTCTCCTTTTCTCTCCAGTCTATATCCATGGTTATAATTTCTTGTATGTGGAATATGTAGATATAGGCTGATGTTTAAGAATATCAATGGTTGAATAACTGGAGGGTGCTCGTTTATCTGACCATAATGGCACTCTCAGAGCAGCTATGTGGTCAGTGATTGACTGTAATAATTCTAATTCATTATTAACTGGTTACTTTTTTGTTTTTCTATGGAAGTACTGGGAAACTCAGGTCTTTCACACATTTTATATTCCTAACCCTTCAAAATTTTCATTTTGCAAAAGGTCTCTCTAAGGTGCCCAGACATGGGTCAAATTGATGTTGCTCCTATGAAGTTCCCAGAGTGCTGGGCTATAGGCATGTGCCTCCACATCCTGTAAGTCATGTATCAACACACTTTCTATCCTCTAAATCATTTAGTTCACACGGAGCAATGAAAGAGGCATGAAGAAGTTGTGAAGCTGACATAAATTTGGGTGGGTGGTAAGCGGTAAAACTAAGGTGCCAACCCAGGCATCTGCCAAGAACTGAACCCTCACCCAGACTTTAGTCTTCACTGTCTCGTGGGGTGCTGGGAGAGAGAGGTTAAGACAGCTGACAGCCAGAAGTTATATTCTCTTAGCTCGTTATTCATTTAACAAATATTTGCTGAGTGCGAGCTTTCTTGTTAGGACCAGACCCGGTAGTAAGGGAAACCTACAAGGTCCTTTCCCTCATCTGTGTGTCTCAGTACATGTAGTATGGTTCTCAATCCCGGCTCGTGGTAGGAACATCTTGGAGACTTAACCGACTTTATTTACTTAGCTGGATTGGAGCCTGAGACTCTAAATTTCTAAGCTCTCTAATTGACTTTAACATGCAGCCAGGGCTGAGTAATAACTCTTTGATATCTTGTGACAGACAAATGCAATGTCACAATCATTTGAGGAAGGCCTAATATCTGGAGTCCTGCAAAAACAACTCCAGAAAAAAAAAATAATAATAATAAAAAAAAAAAGAAAAAAATAAACTCCGGAGTCCTGTCCTGGCTTCACCTCCTCTGACCTTTCTGACCAAAGTTTTGTGGTTTTGGAAGCACCTCTTAGGATTTAGGTGCAGCTAGACAGAAGACCCACATTTTAGGATCACCAGAGAATGCCACCGGTTAGGCTTATTTATGTTTAAAAAGAAGAGTTTATGGAAAGCTGTAGTAGTCTGCATCAGATTTATAAACATATCGCTCAAACTGCTCTTAAAGGGAAGGTAAGATTTAGGTACTGTATATGGAAAAGAATATAGATTTTCACTTGTGGTAAGTCTCTGCACTCGAATTTATTATATTGTGTCTTTTTTCTTTCTTAAAACAGGTTCTTGTTGTGCAGTTTAGTCTGATTTTAAACTCAGTAGGTGGCCCAGGCTGTCTTCAAACTCTCAGTGATCGTCTTGCCTCAGCCTCGCACCAAGTGCTGAAAATACAGGCATGAGCCACCACACCTACCTACTATGTCTTATTTTAAAAATGTTTATTCCATAAATATCATGCTGAAAATGTGGCCTGGGACTAATAGTATCTATCTAGGCATATATTAGAAGTAGAGCATCTTGGGTTATATCCTAGAATCTGCATTTCTGACACAACCTCTAGGTGATTTGTATCCCTATGAAGGTTTGACAACTATCATTTTCTATGCCAATCTTGGTTTTTCCCTTCCAATTAACTGGAGGGTCTCTAAGGACATGGAACATTACCTACTTGAAAATTTATAGAAGTAATTTTGACACACTGTCTTTTATTTAATATATTCAGCAACCTTGTGAAGTGTTGTTATACCCATTTTCAGGATTCAAACTGGTTTAAGGATATCGAATATTTTTTGTTACTGCAAGTCTGCTTCCTTTATAGTCTAACACTGGACTATTTTTACTGTGCACTAGTGTGCTTAACACTCACCAGCATGATAAACATAAGATTTGGGTTGAGAATATTTCTAAAATCATAGATTCTTGTAATAATTTAGAAATAACCTAGGAAGTAATACTGCCAAACTTTTTCACTTAAATTTGAATACACTCTGGACTAGAAACGTAAGTCACTGGTTGAGGTCAGAGTGAGTTTGTGATTCACATGGTGAAATTAGCATCCATGTCCCCTGACTACAACCTGTACACTCCTGAGAATGCCTCAGATGGCCTGTTACAAGCCTGCTTCTCAGAATAGTCTGATTTCAAACCCACTCAAAAGCAGTGCCAAATAAGCACTTCGGGTGGAAGACAGTTTTAAAACGTACCTGCTGGAAAATTACCTTTAATTAGTTAGAGTTGCTGTATGTTTCCTAGTTATTCCACAAATGCAGAGGGCAGGGGCTGCCTCCCATCTGTTTGTCTCATTGTGAGTCCCTCACTTAGGCCCGCTGCCTGGTGACCGCAGCCACCTGGATTCTTGCCAGCCCTTTCATTTCTACTCAGAATGTCATCCAGCCCTAGACTCGGTGCGTCTTTGGCCTCCTGCTAGCATGTAGAAAATTGTAGTGACTGCTATTCGTACTGTCCTTTTTGTTCACCTTTGAGTCTGGCCTGTCATTAGTGTCACATATGTGTCAAAGGGAATAAACTGCCTGATACAAACAAGGTTCCTCCAACTGGATGTACAAAATCAAATGTTAGAGTAAGCCTTTAGAAATTTTCAAAACGTTGCCTTTCAAATCAGAGCTCAATTCTCTGCTCATAAGTATGCATTCGTTTCAAATTTTCTATCTCAGTTTTCTTTGCTTTGCCTTAATGCATCCTTAAAGCATGCAATCAACTTGAAAGGGCCAAGTCTTCAAATTCAAAATAGAAGTGTGAGCTGCGGTGCTCTCATTTGCTGTGTACTAAAGCAATTCCCCATGCAAGTCTGCTACTTGCTTTGGTGTTTCTACAGCTGGCAAAACTCTTGCCTGGTTTATAATCTGTAATTTGACTCTCATTGCTTCCATTTAATACAAGGTGGCCATAATTATTTTTGTTATTGGATAAAACGGTAAAAAAGGAAGGATCGTTGTGAGTAGGCAGAGTATAAAGACATTATCATCATTTGAGGCTTGATTGGTCCAATAAGAGAAAGCGTTACCTGCTTCAAATAATTGCTTGATGCCTTTGGTACCAGTGTTTTTAGAGTAAAACATCACTTATCCAAGGAAAATATCTTCAATTCTCCTGCTCTGTAGAATGCTGAGAGAGGAGTAGATTTTTATATGTATTACTGATTATTTATAAACAATGAAAACCAACAAAAGTGTCAAACTCCTGAAGATTAGGTCCACCATTGTGAGTGTGCAACTCAGGAGTGAAAGAAATTCCTGTTATCTGCAAGTCCTATCTGGCCTAACAAAAATGATGCAGGAGGAGAGAAAGGAGAGAAAAGGAAAGAAAGAAGCAAAGCCGCGTGCAGAAATGCAGCACTGGTGTTTGGATTCTGGCATGTAGGAGGTTATTTGTTCTAGCTGGGAAGACTCTCCTGAGGCTCCCTTGGAATGTGTCAAACTGACTTCACACTCAATCCAACCGGTCTGGTTATCTAGTTTCTCAGTCTGCAGGAGATTCAGCGCAACAAATTAGAAAGCGTGGAAGCCTGTGAGAGGCAGGAGCACTGACAGTAGCCAGGAAGGACACTGCCAATTCAAAGGCAGAGTGTGGAAATCTGGGACATGCAGGCTGAGAAATTTAAAAAGCATAGAAATGAAAGCCAACCAGTGTTAGGAAAAAGTATAAAAACTAGTTCTTAATAATAACCCACAGTCTGTGATGCATACTGAATTATTTCCAGTATGCTTTAAGAAGAGACCAAAAAATATAATTTTTAAAGAAATATTTTTATTTATTTATTTTTTCTTTCAATCAGGTTTTATGGTACATTTTAGGCATATTTAATGATCACATTCATCATAGAGAATTGGCACCTATACGTGATATAACTTGTTTCCTTTTTTTCCCATTCCCCTATCCTCCTTTCATCACTACCTCCTCTCCCAGTTTACAAAACCTTTGTTTCCCTTTTCTTTCTTTTCCCTTTTTGCCTTTACCCCTCTGCCCTCCCTTTTTCCCCTCTACATTTGGACATTTTCTTCCTATTTTGCAATGCCTATTGTACATTTTGGTCCTTATTTACACATTTAGTCTCTCACACCAGAGAAACAATGTGGTATTTACACATGTATGCCCAATGTATTTCACTTTAGAGTATGGTCTCAAGATGCATCTATTTATCTAGAAATGTCTCAAGCTTATCTTTATGTCAGAGTACTACCCCACTACACATAATAAAACACATCTTTGTTATCTAGTCACTAGTTGATGGAAATTTGGGCTGTTTTCCAGACTTGACTATTACAAACAGTGCCACCATAAACATGGGTGTGTGTATATTTTTGTGGTATGATACTTTTAATTCTTTTGGGAAAAAACCAAGAAGGGGAATGGCTGGATCAAATGGGACCTCTAATACTAGTTTTTAAGGAATCTTTGCACTGATTTCCAAAGTGGTTGCACCAGTCTACACTCCCACCAAGAGTGGAGAAGGATTCCTTTTTCTCCACTGCCCCACAAACATTTGTTATTTGTTGATTTCTTGATAATAGCCATTCTTTCTAGAGTGAGATGGAATCTCAGTGTTGTTTTAATTTGCATCTCTTGTATGACCAGTTATGTTGAACATTTTTCATATATTATTTGCTGTTTGTACTTCTTCATCTAAGAAGTGTGCATTTGGCTCAGTGCCCGTGTTTGGATTGGGTCTTTAAATTTGGGGGGTCTGATTGTTGTAGTTGTCAGCTAATCAAAATGATGCTGAGATTGGCTTTTATAAATGTAACACATGTTCATGTACAAAAACTTTAGAGTTTTTCATTGGTCAAAATAAGGTGTCAATCTAGTTTTTATGTCATCAAAAATTTAAAAAAATTATAACTAAAGCTAGAAGGACTTATGACAAAATGTTAGACTCCACCAGTAAAGGGGTCTAAGAGCCAGTGGGTTACAATTGCTATCATTTAAAAATAGTTTCTAAGCTGACCTGTGATATCCAATGCTCATGCTTTGATTATACATGCTCTAATTTCTCAAAATATTTATTCTTTCCTAGAGAATGCCAGACCCCCAATAGTCATACAGATAAAACCTACAACAAATATGCTAGATTACCTCTAGGTTCTTTTCACTAGCATCTATCAGAACTCTTCTAAAGAGGGTTATATGACAGCTGGTCTCTCCTAAATAAGTAAAATTAATAAAACAGGCCATCCTCCCAAACTGGTTGATATTAGACATTCTAACAGCAGCACAGGGGATACTTATAAAATTATAAAAACTAAATGTTGTGTATGCATTCCTGATTTTTCTGTTAATGTCTCAATAGCTTTTCAAGATATTAGACAACAAATCAATGGTATGTCAAACTCTAAAATCCCCTGGACCTTATCCTTATTTTTTTTTGGGGAAGTCATTACTCCCTCCTCTTAGTAACTGTATTCATAATTATCCTGTTGACCTTGTTATTTGGCCCATGCATACTTAATTGTTTCTTTGGCTTTGTCTCCTCCAGACTTAAAGCCATACACTTACCCAAGTTAAAAATGCGTGATGTCTATCTAGGTCCTTTAGATAGACCCTGTAAAGAGTATCTCTGACTGCCAGCTATGACCTCTTTCAGCACAAAGAAGCCAGAGCAGTCAGCGCCCACTATTCCCTCACAGCAGTTACTTCTTCAGAGGGGTGAATATTGTAGGCAGCTGAGTTAAATAGAAATATTATAGTCAGTCAGACAGGGCCAGGCTGTCGAAGGGGCCAGTGTGGAAGGTGAGATGCCGTGGGGGAGACAGACATCTCCAGCTGTGGGCCAGACCTCAAGACAAAGGGGAAAACAAAGGCACCCACACACCTCTGTAAGGATAAACGTCAGGGATCAATATTCTAAGTAGGTCTCCATCACCTTCAGAAGGCCAGGAAGAGTCACTAACTCAACCCCCCATGGGAAAAGCCCTTGTTCTATATTCTTGCCTATTTGCTATGTGACTTGCTCCCCTATTTGATCCTGACATAATCAATTTTACTGGAGTAATTATGCTTCTAATCTTATTGGTTGACCATAGTTTGTCCCACCTCATGCCCACCTTGTGATTTCCCATTTTTTCCGCACCTTGGACCTGCTTCACTTCATCGTTTTGCTCTTATAAAATCCACTGGCAAGGCAGGTCCTTGGCAGCAGGCTCAGGCCTTCTTCTGTCCCCCTCTTGGACAGCTATCTTTTCCTCAATAAATATATTTTGCCCTTAACCTCTGTTGTTCCTAAAATTCATGCATCAATTTTAGAGAACACAAACTTGTCCCAGTTATCTTTCAGGTTGGGCATTTCTGTCCCCTATATCATGATTTTTTTGAGTTCTTTATATAGTCTAGATAGTCTGTGAAACACCTGGCAAAATTTTTCCTACACTGTGCATTGTCTGTTCATTCTGTTGGTGGTTCCTTTTGTTGTGCAAAAGCTTTTTAATAAGATGTGATCCCAATTATTGAATCTTTGTGATATTTTCTGTGCATTTGGGTTTTGTTCATAAAGTCTTTACCTACCTATATGAATATATTTAAGTATTCTACCTATTCTATCTTCCAGCAGATTTCATGTTTGTGTTTTAATATTTAAATCTTTGATCCATTTTGAATTTAGTGTAGTGCATGGTGATAGACATAGGTCTAGTTTTACTCTTCAGCATATAGGGAGCCAGTTATTCCAGCACCATTTATTAAAGAGACTATTTTTCTTCCAGTGAATGCCTTGGCATCTTTGTCAAAGACAAGGTGGCTGAGTTTGTCTGGAGTTGTTTCTGCATCTTCTCATCTGTTCCATTGATCCTTGGGTCTTTTATTTTGCCAGTACTGTGCTGTCTTTATCACAGTACGTTTGTAGCATAAATTCAAGTCTTGGATTGTGATGGCACCTGCGTTTGTTCCCCAGAATTGCATTTGCTACTCAAGATCTCTTCTGGTTCCAAAAGAATTTTAGGATTGTTTTCTCAAATTCTGTGTGATATGCTGTTGGAATTCTGTTGAGCATTGCATTAAATCTATGTAACAAATTTGAAAGTATGGACAATTTCACTATATTGGTTCTTATCCCAGAGAAAGCGATATATTTCTGTTTTCTCATATCTGCTTCAATCTCCTTTTTCAGAGTACTATAGTTTTCAATGTAGAGGTCTTTTACTTCCTTCATTAGATTGATTCCTAGGTGTTTCATTCGGATGCTATTATGAGAGATACTATTTTCCTAATTTCTCTCTCTGAATTTGTTATTCTTTTTTTTTTTTTTTTTTTCAGTACTGGGGATCGAACTCAGGACCTTATGCTTGCCAGGCAGGTGTTTATGCCACTGAGCTATATCCCCAGCCCCTGAATTTGTTATTCTTGTACAAGAAGGTTATTGATTGTTGAGTGTTGATTTTGTATCCAGCTATATGACTGAATTTGTTTATTAAATCTAGCAGTTCTTTAGTGATGTTTTTGAGGTCTTATATGTGGAGTATCATGCCATCTGCAAATAATGATAATTTAAATTCATTTTTCCTATTGTATTCTTTTTATTTCTTTTTCTTGTCTAATTACTCTAAATAAAAATTATGGCTTAAGTTTTCAAAATTGCATAGAATAAGAGCAGGGACGGTGGGTATCCTTGTCTTTTTCCTGATTTTAGAGTGACATCTTTCAGTTTTTGTCCATTTAGTATGTTGTTGGCTGTTTGTTTGTCATAGATGGCTTTTATCAGATTAAGATAAAGACCATCTATTCTGATTTTCTATAGGGATTTTTAAAAATCAGAAATGTGTGCTGAACTTTGTCAAATGCTTTCTCTGTATCTACTGAGAAGATCATGTCTTTGCCTCTGTTGATATGGTGTAGCAAAGGAGTTCATTTAACGTGTTTCAGAGGTTTAACAACTAAGTCTTGCAGGCATGGTGAAAGATGAACAAACCCTGCCGAATTCTCCTGCAGTATTTCGGAGGTGGCTGGCCACCGTCATGACTGCCATTAGGGTTTGAACCGCAAGTCTGTCAGTCCAATCTCCAGTCTTCATGGGGC
Organism: Dinomys branickii; assembly: GCA_004027595.1. Lineage (NCBI taxonomy): Eukaryota > Metazoa > Chordata > Mammalia > Rodentia > Dinomyidae > Dinomys > Dinomys branickii. Next base: position 158,198 of record PVLD010001966.1, read on the forward strand.
TCCTATCTCAACGGCAGAGGAGCATATTTAAAGTTGGGTTTCATGCTGCTTTTCCTTTGGGGTCCCGCTCTGCTGAATCTAGTAGGATGTCAGTGAGACCCCGGATGAAGTCTATGCAGTTGGCCTTTGGTCCGCAGTGCAGGATGGAGAGTGGCTCTGGCAGGCAGAGGGAGGATGCCTAGCCTGATGCTGAGGTAACGTTTACACTTTACCTTAAGGATAGAATACGTTATCACTCTTGGCGGGAGTGTAGACTGGTGCAACTACTCTGGAAATCAGTGTGGCCATTCCTCAAAAAACTAGGATTAGAAGTCCCATTCTACCCAGCCCTTCTCCTTCTTGGTATCTTCCCCAAAGAATTAAAAGCATGATACCACAGTAATATATGCACACCCATAAAGCAGCACTGTTTATAAAGTGTTTACAGCAGCACAATTTGTAACAGCTGAATGTTGGAAACAACCCAAATTCCCATATGTATGGATAAAAATATGTGGTTTTAAAAAATATATAAGGGAGTATTACTCAGCCATAAAGAAAGATAAACTCATGACATTTATAGCTAAATGGATAGACTTTGAGACCATAATCATAGGGGAAATAAATTGGACACACATGGGTAAATATTCATTGTCTCTCTGGTGTGAGAAACTGTAAATAATAATCAAAATAGATTTACAATAGATATTGTGAAGTAGGAAGAAGTTTTTTAAAAGGAAAAGGAACATAGGGAGGAAAAAGGGGGAAGAAAGGAAGGAAAAAGAGAAAATGAGGAAAGAAGGATAAAATGGAAACAAAAACTTTTGTGATGAAGGACAGGATGAGGGTTTGAAAGGAGGGAGGGAGAATGGGGAAAAAAAGAGGAATCAAGATATATCATGTACAGGTACGAATTTCCTAAAATGAATGTCATTGCTATGTATACCCGAATTATACCAATAAACTTAATTAGATTAAAAAAGAATATAATTATATCAATGAGTCCAGACAAAAATCAAATTTAATAAACATATGTAATGTTATGGAGTTCTGACGAAGAGTTCCTAGGTGACAAATAGCAAATTATTATGGATATCAAGCTGGCATCAGAAAATACTTTTTGGTTACTTGCTAGCTCTGGGCCTCAATTTCATCTTGTAGGGAATTCAGTTTGCCTACTGCACAGACGGGGGCAAGGCAGAGGGGGAAATACATATGAAAATTCCTTCTAAAGTTTTAAATACACACCTCATTGTGGTAAAATGGAAAGACTCTAAAATGCTAGACATTAGCTGTAATCTTTGTCTTAATTTATATAACTGTACAATAAGGAGGATAAAAAGTACATCATGGAATTTTTAAGAAGATTAAATGAGATAGCAATATAACAAATACTCTAATATATAATACCCAATAAAAGAGTACAATGTGATATATTTATCTCCCTCCTTCAGTCATTTATCCTGATGGCATGGTAATTCACACACCTCTATATTTCCCCCAGAACATATTATAATATATCCTTCCACCCATCTTGGCCTTTTATAGGAAGAGTAAACCTATTTGTTACAGTTAAAATGCTGAGCACTAGAAGACACTTGGATTATACTTGTGGGCACCCTAGACACTATAGAAATATCTTGCAGGGAGTTTCTAGAATTTTCTACTGTCCAAGGAAATTAGGGCAAGATCATTAAAATTTGAACATCCTTCTAAATATGGCCGTGTATATACTCAATGAATTATAATATAAGGGGTATGAATTCACAATAAAAAAGCAGTAGGAGGGATGTGGTAGGCAGGGTTTACAAGGGAATAGATTTAATACAGGGCACATAATTTATAGGATTATTTTATAATAGTCACACCAAAAGGCAAGTGCAGAAGAGTGCAAGAGATATGTGCACGTACTAGAAACCCAAACAACCTAGCTGAGGGCCTGGATCCCACAGTAATGTCCTTTATGAGTCCAGCTGAAGACCTAGAGCCCAGGGCAATGTCCTCCATGAGTCCAACTGAAGACCCAGAGCCCACAATGTCTCCTGAGAGTCTGTATCAAGGATCTGCCCTGGGAAGGCCCAAAGGTCTGTGGTGAAAGCTAGAAAGTTTGCACCAGGGGAAGAGAGGATCTGTGCCACCAGGATGAGAGATCTGCACTGGAGGCAGGAAGCAATGCTCCAGGTAAGAACCTAAGCTCCCTGGAAGAACTGTAGCCATTACCCACAAGAGTAAAGGCCCCAAATTCTCTGAGCATGAAAAGAGCTGTGTTCACATCAGATAAAGCAGTATGACCAGCTTTTCTAGGAGAATCAGTAGCACATCATCTTCCCCTCCAGTTCTCCTTTTATGATGTTGGCAACCTCAGGTGGGCCCTCCGCACCCAGCCCCAAGCTGACCCAGGTCAGCTGGGTGTTACACGCTGACCATTAGTTAGTCCACTACAATACTTTCCTGTTGCTGGGACACAGTACCTGACACCCACGACTTACAGGAGGAAGGGTTATTTTGGTTCAGTCAGCTAGTTCCAGGGCAGAAGTGACAGGGAGAAAGGGCCTGGACAGGGACAGCTGCTTACCTCACAGCAGCTAGGAGAGCAAAGGGAGGGGCCAGGGAGAGCCACACCCTTCGGGCTCTGGCCTCCCCTTGACCTGCCACTAACTAGCCCCCACCTCCCAGCAGCAGGCCAGCTGTGAACGATCCGTGCACTAATGGTTAGCACGGCATGTCCACGGTCCCACCCCTTCCAAACACATGAGGCTGAGGGAGGGGGTATTTTAGATCTGAACCATAAGGGGAAAGGGGAGAGGGGGATTGGAACTGTTTTTGCTGAGTGAAAATGGCAGGTCATAAACTATGAAGAAATTGGGAAATAGAACTTGAGCCTCCATTAGGTGAGGAAGCAAGCTCAGGTGCAAAATTTAAATTGCCAAAAATCCCATTTATCAATATAGGTAATATTTTAACGCTGTAGTTCAAGCAAAATCAACGCATTGACTGGTTGATACCCAATTTTATAACTCAAGTCCCAGTGGAAACATGCCAGCATTAGGATTGTGCAAGTGAGACAGAATTATAAGTACAGGATCAGATTCTGCCCAAATCTGTTATACTCTGTTTTGTAGGGGGTTTTTGGCATTAAGTTTTGAAATATTACATTGAAATAAACACATGTTGACTTTCCAGCTCCTTAAATTTTATACCCATGGGCATTCTTCATTGCTCCACCCTAGCGTCTGAGTGTCCTAGGGACCCAGGAGTTTAGGGCAGGCTGTGTTATTAATTCTTGTGACATAGCTCTGACACAGCTACTGTTTCTGTTCTGGGCACGAGGAAAGAAGCTGCGAGAGGAGAGGCCTTTGCTGCGGGCCCCGCCGCCAAAATGGCCCCTCTGACTCCCACGTTCACTTTCGCTCTCCTCCTAAGGTGTGACAACCTCTAAACGCTGCTCTTCCCACGTAAGCCACTTATACCCAACCTCAGCTCTCCGCATAGATGGCATCGGTGACAGACAGTTTTCAGCCTTTTCTTTGTGCCAGTCAATACCACATGGCCAGAGAAGAATTTATATTTCTTGTGCTGCTTCCTACTTCACAGCAACTAGAAAGCAAATATCTGATCACGTTTGCTGCAGTGTCCTGGCTGCCAAAGGAGGAAAAGAGAAGCAGCCATTCCTGCATGGATTTGCTTTGCCGTTAGGGAAACTGGCATTAGCAGGCTTGGGCTGAAGCTCAATAGCAATGCTAGTTTTATGGTCTGAAATCACATTGCATCTGCGGAGGCAGGCCTCATAGGTGGTCAGCTGGCCTACGGCAGAGTTCTCCGTTGCACAGGCGCCTTTTTGAGAATATAGCTGAAGTATCCGCCTTCACCCAGGGACATGCCAAACTCCCTGTAGTGGAGAGACTCAGCGAAGGAGGAATGGCTTCCAGTTTGAAATTGATGTGATTCTTTATAAAAGGACACAAGAGAAATGGTCTGTGAGAGAGACATCCTAAGGCGAACATCTAGGAAACACTTTAATTTCGGTTACTTGGAATGTTGATGAACATGAATTGATAATGATACTTGTTATTACTATCTTGTATCACCCTATAAAATGGGGCAATGCCACTCATCTGAAAAAGCCAGAAATCCCTTTATTTTCTCTTTGATTCTAGACTAAAGACCCAAGTCTTTGTAACAAGAAAATTATACTCTTTTCCTCTATCCTGGTGCTATTTGGGGCAATGCAAATACTGCCCTTTGCTGTTCATATCTTCAGGCCAGAAAGAGATCGAACACGGAGCCTCCGTGATGGGGTGCTACAGACCCCTGACAGAACGCTCGCCTGGCATGTGTGAAAGCATGGATCTGACCTTCAGGAGCTGCTCAGAAAATAAAGAGAAGGAAGTGCTGGAAGAAATGCTTCACATCATTAGTGATCAGTAGATATTTGTTAAATATATGAATAAATGATTTCAAGAGATGATGACCCCCTGGTAAAGTGCAAAACTGGAACTTGAGACATAAAACACCAATGGCAGTACACTGATAAATATATATATATATATATATATATATATATTTTTTTTTTTTTTTTCCTGAGCTATGTACATAGAGGTATGGATATCATCCCATCCCATCCTAGTCCGGCAGGACATTAGAACCTAGCAGGCATATACAAGAATTAGGATTGGATACGTGTTCCAGATAAAGACATGAAAAGAAGGTTCAGCTAGTCCTTCGGTGCATGTAAGTGCAGCCAAGCCCCACCCACGGATACTGTGCGAAGGTGCAGACAAGCCTGTGCCAGGGGAAAGGGAAAACGAAAGAAGAGATAAGCAAAAGCGAAAGTCGTGAAATGAATCAAATTTACCTGAAGACTTGGAGGAGGAATATACTTCTGTAAATGACTTACTGTGAAAGTCTCCAAAATGTCTGGAAAATTTGAAAAGATGTACAAAGTGTAAGACAAGGGTACCTCCACGACACAGAGCTGAAAGGTGGAAGGGGAGCTCTGCCAAGATGGCCCCGAAGGCATTTTGTGATAACGGTAGAGACGGAGCAACAGTATAAGGGAGAACAAGAAAGAATGCAAAATTAGTCCCAAAACTGAAAAGCACGCTGGAGGAATAGGTAACTCTTACGGAGCAAAACAACTGTGATACCAGCAAAAACTTAGGAACCGCCAGACAACAGAATTGAGTTTATGTTTCTTTCATCTTGAGGTCATGCATCATTTTTGTGGTTTCTGTGTTGTTTTGATTTTGTCTTCATTGTTGCTTTGTCAGCTTTCAATTTTTAAAAGAAAAAATGAAATATTGAAACTTTTTACAAGCTGGTATGGAAAAGGGAAAAACTAAAGGGAAAAAGTTGAAATGAGAGTTTATGATGACAAAGAAACACTTGAATTTTGAAAAACTACATTATATAAGATGCCATGATAATAAATTAGAAAGCATTAGTGAAGTGGATGAACTGTTCCTGAGAAAAATGTTTTACTAAATTGACTAAAAAACCAAGCAGAAAACTTGAATGGATCATTACCCTAAGGCTGAGTGGATAAGAATCACATCCAGAAAGGCTCAGACAACTTAAAGCATCGAGGAAACAAACTTTTCTCCAGCAGATCTTTATAATATAAACTGCAAAAAAATATGAGAATATATCCAAATTATTTTACAAAGGTGGCATATGCCTATCCGCAAGTCTAACAACACAGCACAGGCAACAAAGAGAGAAGTTCTTAAAAGGACTTTAATAAAAGCTAGCAGATTGGATTTGACAGTATACTTAGCAAATGATCCTTTGTGAGTAGCATTTATCTAGAGAATAAAAGATGATTTAATTGCAGACCACTTCTAAGTAAACCCTGCATATTAATAGTTGATAAAACGAAGTGTATGACAATCCCAATAAATGCGGAGTTGTTACTGATAAAAATTAACATCAAAAACGTTTAGAAAACAGAGTGTGAGGAAACTACCAGCAATAAATACAATATACCTACCTTAAGCGAACAATTGATGCTATTCTTTGATTGCGCACTTCATTTAACGAAGATGTATAGAGTACCTACTCCATGTAAGGTACTATTTAGCCACTGAGAATAAATGGTTGGAAGAGATAGGCAAATCTCTCAAATTGCACCCTAAATTTGAATGAGGTGACATTTACTATAAAAGACAAATAGAATGTGTGGCACAGGGGTATTTTTAAATGCAAAGAGGAAAAATAAAACATGAAAGGAGAGTGGCCTGTGGCCTGAGGAAGCCTCGAATTAGTTAGACCTGGTGGTCGGGAAGGGCGCACCACACAGCAATATTGGAAGGAAAAGCTGATGAAGGTGAGGGTGAGCCCTGTGCTCAGGCAGGGAAAATGTGTTCAAGGAGGAGGAATAAAACATGTATTAGCTGGAGCAGGGCGAGGTGGGGTGGAGAAGAGGGGAATGAGGTCAGCGAGGTGATGGAGGTGGCGGACAAAGGGTGGCAGAGCACAGACTGTGTGTAGTCTTGGATCCCTTTGGAAAGATTGTGACTTTCAATTAAGCAGCCCATCACAGAAAGCTGAAATAGGATCACTTTGCAGCTGTGCTGAGATTAGACTGCCAGGAACGTGGGTGGAAACGAGACCCCAGAAGGTCCTTTTGCAGAGATTCAGGAAACTTACAACACAGGCCTGGCCCAGCAGGTAACAGTGGTGATGGTGAGATGCCATTAGCTTGTGCGTGTATTTTGAAGGGAGCCAGCAAGGGTTTTTGAACAGTGGGGTGTACGGCAGACCAAGAAGAATTGAGAACGATTCTAAGGCTTTGGGCAACCGAAAGGATGGAATTAATTGCCATTGCCTGAGATAGAAAAAGTTATACATGGACCTGGTTTGGTGAAATAACCAGGATCCGCATTTTGAAAGCAGTAGGTATGCCACCATTGTCACACTTCAGGTAGAGATGTGTGTGGTCAGAGAGTTGTGCAACTCTGCAGGTCAGAAGAGCAGTTTGGGCTAGAGATTAAAAATTGTGTATTATCGGCCTATCAGGGTCATTCAAGCTATAAGCTAGGAGAAGCTTCAGACATTCTCATTTAGAGAAGATTCCAATCAAATTTCATTTCACAGAAACAAAATAAGCATGTCCTCCTTACTTTAATAGATAATAGGAATTCTGGAAGTAGTCTTGAAAGACATTAAAGGTAAGCTATTGTTTACCAAGCACAGATTCCAAGCAACAGCAATTGTATCTGTGACAACCTATCCCCTTGGATTTCTTTTTAACTTCTCTGGTCTTTTCAGTCTTCTTTAAGGCTCTGTTTGATTCTGATTCCTCAGGGAAATTTTTCATTTTTCCTTGTTTTTAAGGTATACAGAAGGATCATATTGAGGCAGTAGAGTTTTCACTAATGCTTACAGCCAAGGGGATTTGAGCTTTAAACCAGGTGGTTCAAATTTCAAAGTCCAACCCTACAGTCTGTGTTTTGAGCCAACTTGTTTTTCTCAAATATGTATGTAGTGACAGTAATGTTATCTACTTTTCAGGGATGTTTTAAAGATTAATAGAGATTGTGTATAAAAGAAAAAGGAGGCTCTTGGCAACTAATAAAAGACCTGTGTTTATTAAGTAAGTATATGAATGATAAAACATTCTAAGTTTTGAGGATAGAATTCTACTAACTGGTATGATGTGATTGCAGAATTAAATTAGTACATTAATATATAGACACACCCCCCCCCCCAGCTGTTGCCTTCCTTCTTTGAGGTTTAGAGCTTACACTCTCAGTAAGGGCTTCCAAGACATCTTCTGCTGTGAAGGCAGGTGGATAAAGCTCTGGAAACAAAAGAAGCTTCCAGAAAGAAAATGTGCCATGGAGCCTGCCACCTGAGGGAAGCTCTCTTTTTCTTGGTATTTAATGGCCAATGGTGCCTAAAAGCCTCATTTTATACTGTAAGTCTCTGGAGCAGACCCCAGACTTCCTTCAGTCTTTCATGAGTCAAGTTAGGCTGTCTCCACCATGCAGTTTATAGATGAGCCCATGGCTTACTGCACAATGCGTGATTGGAAGCACAGCCACTGTAACCTTATTATAGGCTGTTTGCCCAGGCTCTTCCTGTGTTCAAGATGAAGGGAAGTAGCAAAGTCTTACTGATAATGGAAGCTGCACATTGTTAATTCATTCAAAACACCATCAAGCCAAGGACAAGCCACCATTGCTACCAACAATCTCTTTGATGGCAAAGAGATCCCAAGACAGACTTTCTTTTGACACAACCAACCTGAGCTTTCTGACTGAGAAGAGCAAAAGCATGTGCTATTCTCCAGCAGTGCTGCCCCACTGAGAGCTGACAATGCCATAGTCAGGGATTTTTTAATCACCTCCTCTGTGCCTTCATTTCTACAACTCCCATTAGGAGCATTAGCAAATTTACTGGTTCAGAATGTATCTGTTGTTCAGCTCAACCTACCAACTGTGTGTGTGGTAGTGTCTCTGTGCCTTCGTATTCATTTCATGTGCTAATGTTATGATTTGGGTTTGTAGCAGGGATATTTTGGGCATTTGGCTACACATATGTGTGAATCTTGAATGGTTGTTACAATTTTACTTGTTCCTTTTAAAAATTTAACACATGAATATCTCTTTATTTCTAACTAGATTGATTCTCCTAGATCATGTTCTCAAAATTATTTGGCACTTCCTACTTTTACCTACTGTGTTTGGAGTATATTGAACTGCATGCTTCACATATAGTAAGTGCAGAAGTACCTATTTAATGAAAAGATCAAACACTGCTTAAATACAAGAAAGAAGAGAGAGAGGGAGGTAGAAATAGAATAAGTGTGATGGATGGGTGGATAAAATCAGAGAAAGTGATGGCAGGAGTTTCCAACTAGTTAATGAGAGGGTGGGGAAAGAGATTTTTGTAGTGTTTCAAAATACATTTTAGATTATTGAAGTTATAAAATTCATTTCTGTGGAAAGAAATACAGTCTCAAAGACACACAATTTATTATTACTCAAAGTCTAAAGTTCCAGGAGTGGTAGATTTTAAGAGGCTAAGTTACATGGTTTTTAGATATGGCTTTCAATAGTGCATTTCCTGTACCTATTAACGCACCAAAGTGAGTTCTGTAGCCTTGGTGGATGACTGCCGTTCAACCAGTCTTTTTAATTGGGGAATCAGGGGTTTTGAAGGAGTGCTGGTGGATGTGCAAGTGCTCTAAAAAAAATTTCACTGTTATCTTGAACTCATTGCCTTTAGCAATTACCAATGTTTAAAGTTAAACCACTATTCATAGAGCACCTACAACTATGTACCAAACATTGTTTATCATGCAGTTGCCCCATTGCAGCATAAATGCTGTACCTAGTAAGTCAGATGGCTTTAGACGAAGAAAATGAAGCTTAGTAAAGTGTCAGAGTTGTACATGGTACAACCCTGGAGTTGAGAAGACTCTTCTATACTGCACTGGCACTTATATTTACTTAGCCTTGGAATCATATGAAACTGCTCTGCTCCTGTTAACCAATCAACCAGAATGGACTATGAGTCAAGAGCAGATTTGAGGAAATTTTCATGCACACTTCCATTGTCATTGTGTTGTATTAAACCATCATTGACATATCAGTTAGTACGTGCTAAACACATAATATAGATTATTGAATTTTACCTTTGTGAGGTAAGTGTTACTGATATCTACAATGTGCAGGAGTCATCCCTCACAACGTTGTTCTCAGGGGAAAGTAAAATTTTATTTGTAATTATATTCAGTCAGTGACAGAAGTTGCTGGGAGAAAACTCTTTATGAGTCTTATGTTTCTCCTCATATTGTGAACAGAGATTCTGATTGCTTTTGTTTTGGATTAGTTTCCAAGGATGTTTGTATGGTGGACAATGTTGACAGTTAGGAGTAGTGTTTCCCTCTCTAGCAAAAGGCAGAAATCCTTAGTACCTAGCACAATACACACAACAAGATATAATCTTCGTTTGAAGCATTGGATAGGCTTTCTTGCCATCTATTATAAAATATTTGGATACCCTAAGCTCAGAGATCTTCTGCAGCACAGGCACTGTCTATGCAGGTGTCCATGGACATTGTCTCATGGAATCAGAGTCTTTAAAACTTAATAAATGATACTCTGTCTGCTATTGTTGCTACTGTCTCTCAGCTAGGAGGAAAACCTTATACACCAGCATTCACCAAACTAGGCCAGGCTAATTTAATAGCTTGCAAGTAGGATGAAAAGCTCAACATTTGAAAGCTCTTGACAGAATCTAGATTTGGGTTCAAATTGGTCTGAACCCCAAAGCCATATTCTCAGTCCTTCTACTTTTAAGCTAGAGGTTATGTGTGTGGAGGTAAAGTGTGTTAGTAGAATAAAATAATCTTTGCTTCTTTTCTCCTTTGGTGGATACCTTTTCACTTGAATTTCTGGGGGAAAATGGCTGTTTAGACTTTTATCTTGAAGCCACATCTACTTTAGTTTCCATCATTTTTAGAGCATGTTTTGGACTCTGATATGACCCCCTCACCCTTCTGAATTCAGTAGTGTGTGAAGGAAGCAGTCCATGCCCTGACGATTTTCTGGGGATAAAAAAAGGAACTTATCGGAGCCCAGGGATGATAAAGGAACAGATAACCTGTAATTTTCTTATCTATCTTCTTTGTCCTCTCTCTGAGGTGAGCACAGAAAGAGGGATGGGTCCAAATTGGCTTCTTCTCCTTCATAGTTTACAGCCACACAGTGAACCAGTCATTACAAGTCTGGACTTGTCTTAATTTTGCTGAATCTATCAGAGGCACCTTGCATGTGTGTCATTTTTCATAGTTTACAAAAGGACAAGCAGCAGTTGCTTGCAGTAGTTATTTGGTCACAGTATTCATTTTGAAAGAAACTGAAGGCTATGTGAATAGGTGATTTTCTCAGTTGTACGCCTTTAGAATTAGACCTCGAGTCCAAATCTGACAACAGCAAATCTTTCTCACTGAGTGTTTTAGAACTAGCACTCATACCATTTGCAAGGATATCCAAGCTTATACAGGACATCAGCCCTCCACTGACCTAAAGTATGTACTGCGGATACTCACCATAGAATTCTCTGAGTGTCTACATATTCTGGTGTGTACATAATTTCATTCTAGACAGTGGTTATTGAAAGCTTGTCTTTCTAAATGACTCAGATTAAAGAAAGCATGGAGGTACAACTCTGAGGTCAAAGTCTATACACTGTGCATTGGGTATATCATAACTGAACTTCTTTCTATAGAATGCTACATATCACCTTTGTCTTCCACCTTCGTATGATTAGATAGGTGTTATTATATTGGCAATTTCACCTTTACTATATGGGAATGTGTCAGATACTTTTCAAAATAAAAGTGTCTCCAAGTGTATGAGTGTCTTGAGAAGTCATCTTCCCTTTTAATTCCCTCAAACTTGTATATTTTGTGAAAAGTGTGGTGCAGGTAACCAAGAGTACTATAATGATGAAATTCCTCTCTTCAAGTGCTTTGCATCTCGAAAGTGATTTTACATGTGTATATAACCAGAAACCACTCAGAAAATTCTAAAATGGTTTCTAGTAGAGAGGAAAATCTGCGCGTGTGAACAGGGAAATGTCAATGGTGTCCATTTGGCACCACTGGTAATAGCTTTATGAAGCAGGTGGTTTTGAACTGGACATGACATCATCAGTAGGATTTTGGTAGAACATGAGAAGAGCCATTTCTTTTAGGAAGTTTAGGAAGAACAATGTGGATATAAGAATAAAAGTCCTAAGGGAATGGTACATTTGAGTGAAACACAGAAGTATTAGGTTCAATAAAAAACAACAGACAGCGGGAAGTAGGGTAGAGCTGGAATGCTGGATGGTGAATGCAGGTAGAGACTAGAAACTAACTTGCAGGCTGTGAGGAGCCACTGAAGTGTTCTGGGAAGAGGTGTAGGGTGAGTCATACTCTTTACTTCACCTGCTCTCAACATTGTCACACTGTAATTACATTATTAACTTCATTTTGCAGAAGTAGAAACTAAAACAGAAAAATGTAATTTTCCTGATGTTATCACACTGGTGGCAGAATGAAGCTCCCAGACCTTATCTTCTTCCTCTTTTGCTGCAGTTACCCACCATGAAAGATAAGCACCTTAATAGGACTTTGCCTCACTGGAAAGGAGAAAAAACAGCGTTGAAGGTAAATGTCCTGGTATAATTGCAGTAGTGATAATTGGCAGTTTCTGTTCATTTTCTAGTTTAGGGATTCTCAAACTTGGGGGTGGATATAAAAGAGTTGGAATTTGAATTAGTAGGCCTGGGAAGGCATTTGGGATGCTGAATTTCTAATAAGCTTCTTGGTGATCCTGATGCTTTGATTTCTGTACCAAATATTTGCATAACAAGACGCTATCACTTGCCTCTTGCTCCTGAGCCTTATTTTGAAGGTATGTATAAAGTTCAAATTTAGCATTCTGTCCCCAGATGGGCTCAATAGCATTTCCCTTTTGTGGGTTACTATAGGTGTCTTTTGGATTGTGAAGAATTCAAATAAGTTAAATATCAATATGTAATGCAACAACCATTCTTAATTTTCCATTACCTTTTCTGAAATTCTGTTTTGCTTGTATTGTTTTGGTGTTATTTTGTAAATGTATGTGTGTTTGTTATTTTTTTGTTTTTTTTATCTTTAAAATAAAAAAACAAATTAAACATACAAAAGCAACTAACGGCATCTGACGCACTCCACGGTCACCCTTTTTTTTTGTAGCCTCTACAACCTACTTTCTTTACTCACTGACTCCTTCCCAATGAATACAATATTTAAATAGTCAGAAACAAAGCCAAAAATTAAGATGTTTTTCTTTCAAGAAAGCTAAAATTTAAAGAATTTTATGGATTACCTTTTCTAAGCTACGCTCAGTTGATGATTTAGAAGTTCAGAAATTAAATTAAAATGCTTTAGGCAGCTTCTGCCTCATAAGATCTAAGCCCTGCCCCAAGCAGTCCCAGCCTGTACAAGTTTCTCCTCCCTGTACCGTCTCTGTGAATTCTGATGAGCAGGGCTTGGGCTGACTGCGCCCACAGCAGCGCAGCTCTCAGCCTTGCCCGCTCTTTACCGTGAGCTTCCACTTTGCATTCCCTGTCATCCTTGTCCTTCCACATGCTTTGAAGCCTGTCTCATTTTTCCTTTGATCTTGTTTCCTTAACTTCTTTCTATTCCTTTTTCTTAGTTGTCGTGGGAATAGTGTTAGCCTGGAGGACTGAGTCCAGGAGGCTGTCTGCAGACCTAATTAGTATTCGCAGACTTGTAGAACACTTGTTGTACCTGAAAGAACCTGAGTGCTCTCCTGCTCAGTTCCTTAGGAAACAAAAACAGAAAACTCTGAGAATCAGAGAGAGAGAGAGAGAGAGACAGAGAGAGACAGAGAGAGACAGAGACACAGAGAGAAAGAGAGAGAGACAGAGAGACAGAGAGAGAGAAGAGAGAGGAGAGAGAAAGGGAGAGAGAATTTCACAGAGAAACTACACTTCCTGACCTTAAGTTATGTGAATTTTCCCAAACATGTGTCCTTTTTCGCTCACCGGTGTGGAGAAAGGACAGAACCCATAATCACGTGGTCCCTCTTATGCCCCTGATAGTAGATTTACATGGTGGTGAATGTATCCCACCTTATAAACACACTTTATAAGAGGCCTTATAAAGAGGAATGACTGCTTTCATTTTACAGATGAAGAAACTGAGTTTCAGGGAGGATAAGTACGTTTTAAATCTCACGCAATCAGTAGCAGAATCAAAATTAAGCTCGAGGCTATCTCATAGGAAATCCATATCCTTTCTACCTCACTGGGCTATGAAGCAGTTTTTAGGATTACTTCCAATAAATTATTTGTCTGCTATGTTTTAATGAATCATTTTATTTTTTAAAAATTTAGTTTAAAAATAGAAGGAAAACATATTACCCAAGAGACATCCATTTACCAAATAGCATAAGAACAATACAAACAATACAGAGTTACAGACAAAGTGGTAGGACATTAACAATGGTTATTGTATTACTATTGACATCTTCAAAGTGGTTTCTCAGGAAAATAAAAAAAGACATGCATATTTGTCAAACAAGTAATCATCTGTTCCTTTCAGTAAAGAAATAGAAGACAATAGTACACTTTAGCTATCTTGTATATACATATATATACATACATACATAATTTCCCTTTCTTTCCCTTCTCCTTTCCTATACCCCAGTTGCCCTTTACTTTTGAGAATTTTCCTTTCATTTCATAATGTCAATCATGTGTCCTAGTTTTTATTCACTCTTTCAGGTTCTTACACTAGTGAGACAATACATTGCTTATGTATGTAGGTCTGATTTATTTCACTTATGAATATGGTCTCTAGTTGTGACCATCTACCTCTAAAAGCCTTGAGTTTATCTTTCTTTATAGCTGAGTAATATTCCATTAAATGAAAGTATCACAATTTTTTTTAACCAATCCTCGGTGGATGGATATCTGGGTTGCTTCCACAATTTAGCAATTACAAATTACACTGCTACGAACACAGGTGCACACATATGACTGTGATATGATGTTTTCAGATCTTCTGGGAAAACACCCAGAAGAGGAATAGCTGGGTTGAATGGGACCTCTAGACCTAGTTTGCTGAGGAGTCTCCAAACTGCTTTTCTCAGTGGTTTCACCAGCCTGAATCATTGTTTTCAATTACGTTTCCTTTTTGCAAAGTGGGCCAAGGATTTTAGCGTATTCCATTCTTGGTACTTGTCAGCATGTACTGACATTCAAATCCACAGAATTGCTTCCTCTTGTTTATCTGTCACATTACAAGCCAAGTCAACACATTTTGACAATGCAGATATAGGTAACCCAGGAAAAGACTGGAATAGAAACTTGGTTTTTGGTGAGGAAGGTTTCTGGTCTCAAACTTCATGTACTCTAGTGAGTCATGAAAACTAAAACACAAGAGGATATAGGTTTGTGTGGACTCCACTGTAACCCTTGTATAATTTGATGAGGAAACTGTCTCCAGGAAACAATGAGATCTGAGTGGCCTACAATGATCTACCACTACAGGGGAAGAGCTGGTCTTTCTTCTGGTCTGCAGAAGACTATGAGAGATAGGCATCTAGGGAGGTGAGGAGCTAAATAGAGATTTTGGGGTTGCACATACAGGTAGCATAGCGGTCAGATGCAGTGGATACCCCAGAGAACCCACACCTTAGGAATAGAACTACTCTAGACTTTTCCTAACAAAGCCTAGAAACTCAGCTTCGCCAGGACAAAACTGAACAACAGCATAACCCCTGTAATGCCCAGCCAGCAATGATTGCCTTGTATATGAAGAATAAAGAGCTGTGCCTCAAAACTAGAAGAAAAAAACTCTACAGAAAGAAACTGAGATGTGACGCAGATGTCTAAGCTAGTAAATAAGGACTGCAAAGTAGCTATATAAATACATTCCAGGACTTACAAATACTGACAAAATGACTGAACTATGGAAACCTCTGAAGAGAAATGGGAACATTATATAAGAACCAAAAACATTCTAGATCTAAAAGCACACGAAATTATGAAGGAGTATCATTTAATGCATAAAACAGCACAGTGGACACTGCCAAAGGGGGGAAAACTAATTGAAAACAAAAGACAAACTAAACGAAGTGTGTGAAGGAACGAAATGGTAAAGATAAGTGGAAATTAATGAGGAAGAAAATGAACAAATCGGTAGAAAATATCAACAAATACAAAAATTCGTCTGTTAAAAGGCTGATAAAATTGGTACGCTTCTAGCTAGCTGAAGCACTGAAAAAGTGATTACATGAATTACCAGCACCTGAAATGACAGTGTGAGCATCAGGACAGATTGTACACAGGCAGTGAATGGACCACAGAGCACTATCGTAAACAGAATGAACAAACATATGTCAATACAATAGATGAACTAGATGGAATTGATTAACTACTATGTAAGGCAAATTATCAAAACTAACACTACAGGAAATTTAAAAACTGTCCTATATTCATTAAATAAGCTAATTTTATAGTTAACAAATTTCCAATGATGAAAACCTCAGAGTGAGATGGATTCAGTGGCGAATTCTATCAAAGATAAAATTAATAAATAATATCAATCTAATACAAATCTTGAAAAAAATGATCAGCACTAATGTATATCAAAACCAAAGAAAGAACAGAAAACTATAGATCAATATCCTTTATCAACAGAGATGCAAAGTTGCTCAAAAACCTAGTGCAAATAAGATTTATCAAACAGATGATATATCAGGAAAAATGGAGTTTATTCTGGGAATTTGAGCTTTTTAAACCTTTACACATCCTGTCATTGTTATTCAGTATATTAATATAATAGAAAGAAAATATTTTTGATTATTTAAGTAGAAGAAAAAATTTAAAAAATGTATTCAGTAATCAGCCATAATAAAAACTCCTAGTAAACTAGGAACTGAAAAACACTTCTTTTTCTATAAGTTATGTATGTAGAATTTACAGCTCACATAATGATTAGTAAGGAAATACTAAAGATCATACAAATGTGAAGATGGTCATTCTTATCATGATAATTCAACACTTTACTGAAAGTCCCAGGCAGTACCAAAGTTACAGAAGATAAATGAAAGGAGTAATGAAGAGAAAGAAAAATTTGAACAACCAGTGAATGTTAAAAATTCTGAAGATATAAAAAGTAAGCACCAGTACTGAGAAATTAATTTAGCAAAGACAAAATAGACAAACTCAGTAAGCAAAAATCAGTTTTATTCTATGAATAGCAAAATGTGGAATATGAAATTAAATGGAAATGACACAATTTTCTTTTTTTCTTGCATTTCTTTTCTTATTAGTGCATGTTTGCAGTACATAATGATTGCATACATTGGAGGGACTTGATAGATGTACGTAACATATCTTAATTCTTTTTATCCCTTTTCCTCTTCCTCTACTCCCCTTTATTTTATCATCATTAGATTAATTAATTTATCTCATAAGTACTCATCAAGTTATTTATCGTACATACAGATTAACAAACAGACTAATAGGCCAAAAAACATGCAAGAAAATTAATACTAAATCAAGATATTGTCCATGCTGGATTAAGATAGTTTTTTTCTCTCTTACTTTTTTATTGTCTGTCTTTTATTTCACACTTTATTTATATATCAACAAATACAAAAATTTTCTCATAGAAGAAGCCACACTATGTTTATGTTTGCGTGTCTGATTTACTTCCCTGAACACTATGGTCCCAAGGTGCGTCTGTTTTCCTCCAAATGACTCCAGTGCACCCTTCTTTATGGCACAGCAGCACTCTACTGTGTACAAACACCATGTTTTCTTCATCCATTCAATCGTTGATGGACATCTTGGCTGTATCCAAGATTTAGTTGTTATGAAGTGTGCTGCTATAAACAATAGTAAGTTTTCAAATCTTTTTATAAGGTATATTTTTCCTTTTTTCATTTCTTTCTTAAATTTTAAGCAAGATTTTGTAGTCTTAATTGTAGTGTGCTTGCCTATCTTTTACTAAATATTTCATACGTTTGATGTTATGAAATATTATTTTAACAACAAATCAGTACATGAAACAATGTTCAACATCACTGATCAAGAAATGCAAATTACAACATCACTGAGATTCTATCCCACTCTAGAAAAAGTGGCTATCATAAAAAATTAACCAAAAACAAATGTTGCTGATTATGCTGTGAGGAAAAAGGAACGTTCTTCATTGTTGGTGCAAGTGTAAACTGATCCAACCGCTATGGACATCAAAGCCAGAAACCCCATTTGACATAACTATTCCCCTACCCCATTTGACATAACTATTCCTCTTCTAGGTATCTTTTGAAAAGAGTTAAAGACGTCATACTGCTCATGTTTGGCTTTTTTAGTAGAAATTACCAATATAATTCTAAAAGATGAACAAAAATAAAATAATCCAGAAAAGGCAAAATGATTTAGAAAAACATAAAGGAAGTTGGAGAATTTACTGATTTCAAGATCTTCTGTAAATTTACAATAATTAAAGTTCATAAATATATAACCCACAATTACATTGTTAACTAATTTTTGCCAAAGTTGCCAAGATAATTCGATGGCTGTACAAATAGCCTTTATAAGAAGAAGTACTGGGACAACTATAGATTTATATGGAAAAAATCTAGATAGAATCTATATGTCTATAAACGAATGAATGAACAAATTGTGGTATAATTTTATAATGAAATAATATTTTGCTTTTATATTCTATGGCATATAATAATTTCATCGAAATGAATTAAGGACTTTAATATAAATACTCAAACTATGAAACCTTAGAAGAAAAAAATAAGATATTAATATTATTACCTTGGGATAGGTAAATATTTTTTATTTAATGCTTGAAAAGCGTAAGTGTAAAATTTGGATAAATTGGATCTTATCAAAATTAAAAATTCTATTCATAAAAACTATTAAGTAAACAAAAATATGTCTTAGATAGACTATATTCACAATTGTTACTTTTCTTGCTGCTGAGACAAAATGCCCAACACCCAAAGTGAATGAAGGAAAGCTTTATTTGCTCACAGCTTGTGGAGGTTTCAATCCATAATCTGTTGGCTCCAAGGCAGGGTGGCACATGGCGGAGGAATAACAGCTCATGGCAGTGGGAGACAGCAAAAGCAGTGAGAGGGTGGGAGAGGGGACCCTTTTTCTCTCATACTGTATGCGGGCTGCCTGCCCTAGAGTGGGTATAGCACTCACACTCCCAATCCCAGCATTAGGCAATGAACCAATCCAAACTTTAGATTCAGCTGCCTCTGAAAAGCCCATCCCCCGTGACTGCATGAGGCTTCGGGGGGATATCCAGAAATAAAACATAACAGCAATCATGTTATAGCAAGGGCTTTTAAAAGACAAAAAAGTGTTGAATGAAAAAAAAAGGGAAGGGAGTAAGAAAGGTTGGCATAGGGGGCTGTGACCTTTTATACAAGGTGGCAGAAGGCCATTGCTTAACAAATTTCTTTGAGACATGACCTTAAGTGAGTGAGGGAATGTTTGACATGGGATCTGCTCAGAAGAAACACCAAGCAGAGAGAGCAGCGTGATTAATGTCCCTGAGGTGGGAACATGTTTGCTAGTTTGAACATTCACAAGACTGGTGTGGCTGTAGGAGAGAGAGAGAATGTATAGAAGTAAGTGAGGTCATTGGAAGAACGCTGACTGTGACTACATAAAATGGGAAGCCTTTGTTTTATTTTGGTTTTTAGCAGGTAAGATTGGACTTAGAGTTTAATGGGACAGTTGGCTACTGTGTGGGTAACAGACAGTGCAAAGCAAGGCTGAATTTGGCCCAGTCAGAAGAGCCCTGCTGCTCCAGTCTGAAGGTGACAACAGTTTGGTTCAGCATATTTGATGTGTCATGATCTAACCAGTATGTGACCAAGAGTAATTTAGCTCTATTTACCCCCTTGCCTGAAGCAGTCTTTCTTTCTCATGGTTTAGTCACATAAGAAAAATTTCATTGCGTTTGTATTCCCGAGGGTCTGTCTCCCTCTCTCTGGAGGATCCACAGTGCAGAGCCCAGATAGCACAGGCACAGCAGAGGAGCTGGAGAGGACCATCAGACCTCAGCACACACGCCAGCCCTAGCCTATTCCTCCATTTAGTGGCTGAGGTTTCTGCTTTGTAACCTGGTAGTACCCACACTGTTTCCATTGTTCTTTCTCCTGAATAAACTTGAGCCCTCAGTACGGTAGTTCAGCCCCATTACTCTGAAGGAGAATGGTTAGTGGGAGAGAGAAGTGAAAGGACACACAGGAGATTCATTGCTTCTCTGGAATGTACTAGATGATCAATACCTGATGGAACCTCTGGGCTTAAAACATAACAACAATATTAAACAACAGTCTAGACTTGGTGAAATGCAAACTGGGAATGGCTTTCCTTTTTACTTATCACTATCTTAAATGTACCCTCATATTTCTACTCGATCCTCTTGATACCATTTTGAGAGGTTATAAAGTTTCTTTATCACATTCAGTACTAAGAATAGGTCCATTTTGGTTTTTAAGTCTCACTTTCAGTTACAAAGAGGTCCTGTTAAGTCTAAATAAAAACACAATCTCATACCCAGTGCAAACCATTCCACATCCTATCACTTTCCCTTCTAGCTAAGGCCCAGTCTGTTGTCCACCGCAGCTAGGTCTTGGGGGTGAATGAAGGTCTCCCAGGAGTCAGTTGTTAGCAGTTCTTAACCATTCTGAATGCAGTGTTATTGGTTAAAATCAGCCATGATGGGAATCTTTGCACCATGGTAATTGGCAGCTATAAGAACACAGGGCTTTCTTCTCCCAGAGATCCAGTTGCATACTAACTCTTAGAGTCAAGTAATGGGGAAAGAGGATTTAAAAAAAAATCTCCCTCTCCTTCCTTCCCTTACTTTGCAAGCTAGAGGGAAACAGTGTCATTTGACTGCTGGTTCTGCTGTGGTCTGGCTGTTGATACCCTTGTGTGGAAAGTACCCATCTCTGGCTCCCTTCCGGAGACCTTGTGTGGGCTCTTAGACCTTGCTGGATCTCCACAGTGCACCGCTCTCCAGCACGGGCAATTAGTTCCTTGGCTGATCCTTTGAGGCTCACAAGCTTTGCTTTCCCTGCAGTAAAAGCCAATAGCTTCTTTCTAATGAGTTTCTTCACCTAAGAGGCCTTCTTGGGTGGAGACAGGGCATGCATAAGAGCCCAAACACTCTTTTTGTCTAGCACTTGAATCTGTGGGAACTCATGCATCCTGGCTGCCGCAAAGCTGAGAATACAGCCCGCCATAACTGGTGCTCTATCTTCCTCCTGCCACCCGGAGTTACTGCAGCCATTTTCCTATGGTGAAAATTCTCCAGGCCACCAGGAGGCACCGTCTTTATGCTTCTATATGTCCTGTGCGGTGGGGCTCTTTCTCAGGCTCCTGTAAGAATGATTACTGTGATCCTGCTGCTCTGGTGGCAATTCTAGGGAAGGCCCACAGCTCAGGTGCCAGCTGGGGCATGCGACGCCGATATCCTTCCTGCAGGCGCCTCAGGGTCTATGGATGGTTACTTGGAGCTCACCGCCCACTTGGCCCAGGGTACATGAAATGTCATAGCTCCCCTAATCCGCTAGCTCAGTGATGCACATATTCCTTTTTTGTCTGCTTATATACTGGCTCCAGGAGGCAATGCACAGCTATTTTGTAAGCTGTTTGTAAGCCATTTTAGTTGCAAGACTATACTTTAGACTGAAAAAAACATAAAAATATGATTAAATTAGCTCTCAAAGTGAAGATTGTTATCTACCTTTGGTGCAGTGGAAGATCCAAAGCTAAGCCTGCTTTCCCCAACATATGCCTGGCTTCCCTGTATCTCAGTTAGGCTTGAAGCAGCTGTGCCTGAGATAAGCAGAAGAGCTGTCACACCAGAAATGACACAGGGATGTTCCATCTCAAAGTATCCTGGGACTCCAGTGGTCCAGGATTCTAGGAGAAGAAAGGCTGAACAAGGGGCAGGTGAAACAGATTCCTCCTGGAATGGTACCAGGCGGAGGTGTAGGAGTCCTTGGTGTGTTGCCTCTAAGTGCAGCAATTAGTGGGGTGCTTACCATTCAAAGGGATCGATTCAAAAGTGAGGTGGGGTAGGAGGAGTATGCATTATAGCACTTACTCTCTCCATAGTCTTTGTGAGTCAGATATTATTTTGTTTCACAAATAAGACTGAGGCCCCACAAGGTCAAAAGTTTTGCAGCTCCTAAGGGGCACTGTTCGCTGCTCCGATAAGATGTTCATACTCCTCCCCGCTCCCTCTCCTGCCTTGGGTTAGTGGTCAGGAAGGTTTCTCTTGAGTTTCAGGAGATGGGAGAGGGCTGGGGATAGAGCTCAGTGGCACAGCGCCTGTTTTGCAAGTGTCAGGTCGTGAGTGTGATTCCTGGGACCAGCAAAAAAAGAAAAATAACAAGGAGATGGGAGAAAATTTCCTAATGTGTAGCGAGTAATAATAATTTCACAGGAAATGGAAGAGGGTGGTAGCTAACCTCCAATCCTGTTATATTGTAATTATTCATCATGTATTAATTTACGTATCAAATTATATACTTGATGACTAGTATTTATTGAGTACTTACTATGTATCAGGCTTTGCATTACACGTTGCGTACCATCTTTTTTTAATTATGATTCTACCGGAGAGCAACCATATCTCACTCAGCTTTGTATTAAGAAAAATGGACTTGTACTTTGGCTGTGCTTAATTCCAAGGCTAAGGTGCTTTTCTGATAATGTTTAAGCACAAGGCTTTAATGTGTTCTTCATTTTTGTCACTGTTGTCCTTCTAGGGGCTACGATGAAGGGAGGGCAGAAAGCGGAAGGATCCAGAACAGGCAAGGGCTCTGTGAACGCTGACAAGGTAGAAACACATTCAGGGAGGCTGTCCGGGATGGGAAAGGTGGCTGTGGTAGATGACAAGATCCTGGGCTCTCACAAACACTCTCGGGAGGCCGCTGCAGGAATGGGGGGGAGCGCACTCCCCAAGACATCGTGTCTCCGCTACATCAGTATCCGTCAGGGCCCAGCAGGGGGGGCAGAAATATTGCAGGGCGGTCAGACTTCTCAAGGTTTCCTGAAGCCGGCAGGCACAGATCTCCACTGTCAGGGATGCGTTTTACGAAGGCCCAAGAATGCCGGAGGATGGCAGCAGGCGCAGGTAATCCTTCCGCCACAGCGGCGCTTAAGCACAGAGCGTGGGGGCAGGCGTCTAGGACACATCACTTCCCCCAGCGTCCGGTGTCTAGACTGGACACTTGATTAGAGATTAGAGGTTCATGTCTACCAGAAGGATGTTTCTCGAGTCACAAGGACTCTCAGGCAAGGAAAGTAGGCTTTTTTTTTTTTTTTTTTTTTT